>VYZM01007706.1:101279-113390 GCA_013398915.1 Dromas ardeola | reverse complement strand
GGGCCGGCCCTGCTCGGCCTGGTGCCCGGCGCTCCCCGCTGCCCGCACGGTGAGGCGGGGGGCGAGGAGGCCCCTCGGGCGGCAGCGGGGTGCGGGCCCCGCCGAGGGGAGGAGGGGGCCGTCCGGGGGCTCTGAAGGGCCCGACTGAGGTGGTTGGCACCTCCCTGAGCGGCTCTGCTGCTCGTCTCCAGCTGCTTTCGCGGCGGCCGTGCCAGGGGCTTGTGTTTTACAGCAGCCTTGGCTGATGCTTTCTTCTGGAAGCCTGGGGCTTGCAGCGGAGGCATTAAAACAGTGTGTCCCCTGTGTGTCATCGTATAATGACGTTTGTCCTTCAGGTCCTGCTCTCCTGTTTGTAAAGACCGGCCAAGGAAAAGAGCAGGGAAGAAGATTTTATGCTTGTTCAGCTTGTAGGGATAGAAAAGATTGTAACTTTTTCCAGTGGGAAGATGAAAAGGTAAGAGAGCACTGCCTAAGACTATTGTAAATATTGGGGATTTTTTTCCCTCTATTTAACAGAAAATAAAAAAAAAGGTGTATCTTTTTCTGGAAATCGTTGGCGATTACTGTTTTGTAAACTTTGTCTAATAGTTTGGATTTAGCAGAGCACTTACTGCTGTGAGGAGGACATGTTTCAAGTATAACTTTCCAGGAAGGCTGTGTACATTTCGAGCGAACCAAAACACTTAGGTATTCAAGTTATAAAGTTTGCCAGTACTATGCAACGTTGAACAAAGTAGGACGGTGTTGATCCTAAGATGTCCTCATCTTTCATGATTAAGACAGGGAAAGTCTGGTGGATACAGGCAAACAACAGGATATACAAATAGCGAGATGGTGGGGATCAGCATGATGCTCATTCGTCTCAGACTATCTGCAGCAATTTCTCTTTGTCTAAAGAACTTTGGTCAGATAATAGTAGCATAACAAAATTGGGATTGATATGTATTCATGGAGAAGTTATTGCTGTGTTTGTCCTCTACCTTTTGTGTTACTTTGTCTGTTTCCTAAATGAGTATCTTGTGTTGTGGTCATTGTCCTTAGCAGGTTGTCAGGCTGGAATTTAATCAGGTTTGTAAACATTTCATTGCTGTGCTGGTTGCTACTGAAAAGTTGTATAAAGAGAAAATTAGATGGTTAATCACTCGGTTGTGTATATATTTAAATGTATTCCTAGTGACATTTCATTTTGAATGTCGCTTGTATCATGACGTCTTTTGTTCTGTTGAATTTTACTGTCCCCCCCTTCAAACAAATCAGTTCCATAAGTTTTGCGCAAATGTCTTGAAACTATTAGTTGTGAAACCATTAAGTATGTTTTGTGGGAACAAAGTAGAAGACTCAGAGAAGAGCTGTCATGCTTTTAAAATAATCACGCACAAAAGACTTGGGCAACATTTCTACTGTCATCAGTTGTGCAGGATTAGATCATAGTTCTTCAGAGGGAATGCACTGCTGGCATGCATTAATGGAAAGTATATCTCTTTCTATCTTCATCATAATCATGTTTTGAGTTTTTCCCTGGGTATTAGGTGTGGTAGAAGAATGAAATGCTTATATTTATTTTTTGCATAGTTTAAATTCACAATGAGAGTCTCGTGTTGTTACGCAGCACGCCTCTGTGCTGCAGTGGTGCTTGTTCTTCTGAAACAGCAATCCAAAGAATATGATATTTTTTCTATGCCGAGTAACTAAAGCATGAGACCTGCGATGCACTCTTTTTGTTTAATACTGAGATTTAACGTATAATATGGAGTGATAATCTGTTTGCTTTATAACTTTTTATATATATAAATTTTACAGGTGTCAGAAACTAGGCTTGCAGCACGTGAAGAATATAATAGAAATCATCAGCCTTTTTTTACACACAGACAGAACGTGGAAAGGTATTGTTATGTGTATTTTCTTCATTAAACTTGACTAAGGTAATATAGTAATAAATAACGTCTGAGTTTTGTGTATAAACATACAGGACTGCTTGCTGGTAGTTGACATAGAGTCTTCACTCTGTAATCCAGTTATTTTATGGGGACTCTCAAGGTATTTGGCCAGCGTATTACATGCTTGCCTTCAGGGGAGGCTTTTTCAAAGTGTCCTCTTAATATTTTTTCATAAATATTACTTTGTTCACATGTAGATAGTGGAGATCTGCAAGATCAGCTTAAAATACGTTGTCTGTTTAAATTGAACTCTTAGAAAACATGAAACCTCCTTCATAGCTCCCCTTCACATCTTTTATAGAGGCTTTTACAGAGTTTGTTCCCTGTTGTCTTTTGCATTTAAAGGTACAAGAATTTTGTTCTATTGCCGTTATCAGAGAGGAGGTTTTGCCAGGAATGCCAGCAATTGCTATTACCAGCTGAATGGGAAGAACACTCGGATCACCAGTTCCTGTGTGATATCTCCACTGCCCAGCTAAAAAGTCCCAGTCAACTTCTGTATCCACTGGAGAATAAAAAAACAAATGCGCAGTATTTATTTGCAGACAGAAGTTGCCAGTTCCTACTGGAGCTTATTATTGATTTAGGATTCAGACGAGTGCTCTCTGTTGGCACACCCAGGTACGTCAGTGAGTATCGTTACACTTTCAAATAATATTTCTGTCTCAAAACCGTGCAGCTTACTTATACTTAAATAATCAAGGATTCTCCAATAATAAGAGGTTCACTATGCTTTAATTGGTTGGGATTATCCAAGCGTCTAATGGGGTCTTGCTTTGAGTTCATAGGGTACAGGAGAAGATTGTAGCTGCACTGCAAATAACATACACACACACACTTTAAATGTCTTCTTTTCTTACAGAAGTGACAATGAGTTTCTTTGCTTATGTTTGGGGGTTTTTTGTTCATGGTTTTTTGTTCAGGCTCCACTGACTTTTCATCTTTAACATATTTTCCTAATTTTGAATATTAGCCAAGTGGAATCATCCAAATTCAGATTACTCCATTTTCTCTATCTGTTTGGTTTTAGGTTTAGTAAAGTACCAGGCATTCTTGTCTTGCAAGATAATTTCTGAAGCCAATGATTATGTGTTAAATTTCTTTGCTCCAATTATACTTCAGGCTTCATGAAATCATCCAGTCAAAAGCATCACAAGAAGAAGATTTCAGGGTTAGAAGCCTTCTGCTAGATATTGATTTCAGGTAGGTTTTGATAAACGTTTATCTGTCTGAAGAGTATGTACAAAGATTTGTGTTCTTACTGCTTTAAAAGATAGGTGGTTGTTTTCCCTTTCCTGTCTCTGCATCTCTGTTCCTGCACACATACAGAAATGACGTCCAGTTTATGAGAATAGTAATTATTCTTAATAATTCCCAATGTTGGTATGTGTTGTCAGTAATCAAAACCCAAAGATATTGTTTTTCTCAATGCCTGGTTTTCACTGTAAATGCCCTTTAGGGCAGGCAAGAAGTTGTTTATATTTTTCTACTACTTAAAACTTATTTTACAGGTATTCACAGTTTTACACAGAAGATGAATTCTGCCACTACAACATGTTTAATCATTATTTTTTTGGTGGAGAGGTAAGCCAAGTATTTCTTGAGTGCTTTGTAAAGAAGTACATGTTGTTGACGCAGAATTTTTTACTGAAGTCATGGGTAGTGTAGTAGAAAACAACTATCATGAGGTAAAAATGGTTGACAGTAGTGGAAATCAAAGAATAACAGTGCCTCTTCAGTAATTTTCTCCCACTTGATTCAAAGATAAAGTTGCCTATTAAATTTATGCTAACTAATGTTACTTACACACCTTAATTAAAACGATCATTTGGTGTGAGTTGTCGCCTTATGTAAGTATTCATTAGTCCTTTTCTTGTGTTGCTACAACAGAATTGTTTTATTCCCAGCCTTTACAAGCCCAATGGATGCCATGGGACTTGTTCACCGGTACTTGAGGTGGGAGGGAAGAGGAGGTTTTCCTGCTTTATTCCAGGCAAGCAAGGTCAAAAGGTTGACCTTGTTGTCATAAAATGAGGTTGAGTTAGTGTCATGGTTCAAAAAAAATGCTGAATTTCTTGTTTCTTTTTAAATGTCATATTATGTGCTTAGTTTTGTGTTTGTTAAGAAACCTGCGGCTTCAGTAAGACATTTATTGTAGCTTTGTACAGGGAATCACAGTGTAATTCAATTCCAAACATTAATTTCAAACATTTGTCCCAATAGTACACTCACTCTTTGCTCTTCCCCTGCCATTATTAGTAAGACACCACTGATTTGCATAAACATGTCTGTTGTTATACCTATCACACTATGTAGATAATTTTTGTATTTTTACTATTCTAAAGCCTAATTTTGAACGGGATCTTGAAAATAAAAAGAATTGTCTAGAATGTAATGGGAGGCTGGTCTGAAAGCCGTACCTTTGATTTTTTTATCCATTACTGTTATTCAGGTTTTGTATTTTTCAATTAAAACAAACGACTCCGTTCTTCTGCATTATAGAGACTGTAGCATTCTTTTCAAGGTGTGAAAAGGGACACCAGTGATGGCACTGTATTGCAGTGTATTCAAGGACTGAATTGCAGCACTTTTGAATGCTTTTCAGTGTTAAAAATCTGGTTTTGGAATGCAATAGAATCTAAGTAATAGATGAGAGAGCACTGCAAGATGGCAGTGGATACATAACTTTTTACATTTCCTTTAATAGTAGAGTCCAGGTTGGATTGCTAAAATTTTAACACGATATGTATTTTTATAATCAGTATGGATTGAATCAGCTTTCAGTGAACTGAATTTTTTTCCCATTACTTTGATAATGCTTTACAGAATAAAACTAAAGCTAAAGGGCATGAATAAAATGTGTTCTGAGCCTGAACTTTGCTTTCTTGCTATGAATAACATCTTTTTTCCAAGTTAAATTTAGTACCCTTAGGAAGAAGACTATCTTAGGAAGCTTGAACTGCATCTGCCTGTGATAGGTCACATCTGCCTGAACAGGGCACTTGTTTTCAGTGCTTCAGGTCTAGTTTGATTTATTTTTTAAATGCTGCACGAGAGGAAATTCACCTCCACGAGAGGAAATTCACCTCAACAAGAGGAAATAACTTCCATGCTCAAAGTTGAAACTTCTGAAATAATCACTTTATTGCCAAATACAATTTTTTTTCCGTTATTGAATCTGTATGTCTGGAAATTAACCTCTGTTTCTTACAGGCTGCACGTGAAACTTGTAGGAAATTCTTGTATCAAGACCATGGTGAAAGAGTCATTATGGTAACTGATCCCCCATTTGGAGGTCTAGTGGAAGCACTGGCTTCTAGTTTTAAAAAACTGATGGCAATGTGGAAGGTGACAGAAGAAGAAGGTATGTATTACAACCAGATTGGCAGGTTGAGCTGTAACATCACTGTAAGAAAAAGTAGCTGTTTAAAAGTCTGTGATTCGTGCTACTCAGGTGAATGTGAACACACTCATGTTATAATTTCTAAAGGTGAATCTATCTAATGCACTCTCCTGATGCTTTTAGTTTAATAATACCCAATTCTTTGTCTCTCTAAAAATTTTTACAAATTGTAAAAATCTACTTTGCAATTAAAACGGACTTTAAAGGTAGAGAAGAATAAGCTATCAAACCAGAACCATTTCGTACCAATGTAGGCAGGTGGCAAGAGTTGTTAGTTAAGTGGAGTTTACAGCTCTGCATATATAAAATATACCAAAACTTGCTGTCACCTAAAGGAACTAGTTCTTATGCCCAGAGTGACATACATATACACGTTTATGTATTTACGGTAAATTTTTCATGCTTCATGTACCTTGTTTGTCTTTAATGTACATCTGAGTCTTTTCATTACTAGGTCATAACAGCCAAGAGATGCCTACGTTCTGGATATTTCCATACTTTTTTGAGTCTCGTATTCTGGAATTTTTCCCGAGCTTCAGTATGATGGATTACCAGGTATAACTGAACACAGTGAATCTGCTGAATTTCAGTCCTGTGCTGTGTGAACAGGAATATGAATGAAAGCAAATACAATGGTCGTGCTTGTCTGTAGGTGGGCTGACTTCTTGAACTTTGAGTTTGACTGTATTGGAGGCACTGCAAACCCTGTAGTGCTCGTCATGTGAACCCCAGGTTCTGTATTTGTATTAGTCATACCTTTGATAACTTTGTCACACTCCTACAGTTTATTACGTACCTTTACCTTGTCTGTCGTCTGTCCATTGACTCATTTCTCCCGTCTGGTTTTCAGTGTGACAAAATTTGCACTGATTTCAACAGGTGCATATTGCAGAGGTGAGAGGGAACTTGAAGAGTGTTTCATTTTTCCCAGGTGTTGAAATGTCAGTAGCTTGGTGGGTAATGCCCAGCTCTGGCCAAAAAAAGGTCTTTCATCTCCAAAGCTGCTGGGACCAGAGTAGAATTACAGCAATGGATACTTTTGGAATTACATAGTAAATGAAATTGTCAGTGATAAAGCAGTAATCTGGCATCGGCTTCTCCAGTATTGTAGCCATTCTGTAAATTGTTTAGGAATGCATACATCAGTGACTTTTGAGAGGCCAATCATGGGTATTCATGATGCTAAAGTTTTATTTTCTCATATAACAGCTCTGCATAATGTTTGACATGGGTGTTCAGGATAATATATTTGTATCTTGTAGAATGGAGATTTGGTGAAGAAAACTGGAAACTTGTGCTAGGCTAGACTCTGCATTGCTGCTAGTGTTCAGAGATGAGAATTTTTGTGACAAATCTCTGAAGGCAGTGCTGGAAAAAGCAGTGCTGATTAGATTTGCAACTTTGTAATTATTCTGAGATAGGTTAAGATGTGCCTCAACTCTTGTATCACCAGATAGACCAAACTGTGTAGTTCTATTTTTTTTTTCATGGGTTGCTCTTTTGTAGAAGAAATAAGTGCAATGTTATCTCAGATATCCCATGCAAAAGAGCAAAAAGGGATAAGTAAAATAGGATTACTGTAGTGTTGGAAACTAGCCTGATATTATGGTCGCACAAATTTAAAAACAAACGAGAAAAAAATACTTGCTCTAGAATTTGTAATATAATTTGGAGTTAGAGTCTTTATGTAGAAAAGAAAATTTCATCAGGCATATATAAAGATACTAATTACATAAATAGTTCTGTCTGTGCTTAGCATTCAGTTTAAGACTCTTTTTCTATGGTTTTATTTTTCTAGGTAGACTATGATAATCATGCACTTTATAAACATGGCAAGACAGGTCGTAGACAGTCCCCTGTCCGTATCTTCACGAACCTCACCCCAAGTATGATTGTACTCCCTGTGGAAGAAGGTTACAGGTAAGATGTGGTAACGCTCAAGTGACTGAAAGAGTGTGCTTGTTCTTAATCAGGGCATAAAGTCTCTGAAGGACTTTGGGATGGTGCTGTTCATTATTGTCATGCCTAATTTTCGGATGCCAGGCTCTTGAAGAACACATTTCTCCGTCTCATTCTAAGGTTGCATGTTCTATAAACAATGTGTAGGAGAGCTGGGCACCTAAAAAGGCATTTACGTTTTCCAGTGTGGAATGATGAGATTCCTCAGCTAGTCCACAGGAAATGTTGTGTACGCATATGAGAGAGAGATTTACGGCTGTCCCTGATAATCAGCTTGGTTGATGCAGTAGTTAATAAAGTGAACCCTAAGAGAAGCGTCAAGGACAAAGGAATAGATTTGGTTTGATTTACTGCTGATAGTGTTGATCATTTGAATTCAAGCACCTGAATTTTACTATTTGAATGTACTATGTCTAAATGATTATGAGGCTCTGGGCCTAAGTGATGATTTTATGCATCAAAAACCATCATCTTTAATTTATCAAAGTGACTTTGCAATCCTTATGAATATTGTTGAGCTTGTATAAAATTAATTTATATTGCGTCTTGAGCAAATAGTGGACCAATACATGTATAATTATTTTTTTGCAGGTTTTGCACTATATGTCAGCGGTATGTTAGTTCTGGTAACCAGCACTGTGAGATATGCAATTCATGCACATCAAAAGTAAGTATATTGATTTCTTTCAGGATAGAAGTTTTAGGAATAGTCAAATTACAACTTCCGTCATTTTTGCTCTGGTAAAAACCTATTCTGATACTGATTTCCTTGGGAAATGCCAGACAGTTCTGTTTTGTAGACTTACTGTTAACTTCGCAGGACGTAATTTACAGCCCACTGGGAATTAATTTCTGTTTCCCCAATTCCTTTGTGTTGCAAAGAGGACAGGAAAAGTTTGCTACTTGCCACTTGCACCATACTGTATTCATCAGTAGTCGACACATTTCTTCTTATGTTTCAGAAGTTGTAGAACTTGGAAGCTTGAAAATGCAGCCATTTTTTTGTGGTTGTCACAGATTCTCAGGACTGTCGTTTTTAAGTTACAGTCCTTCCTGCAGAGGACCTGTTTCTGTAAATGATGGGGACCATACATCAGTAGTTTAGTTTTAAGATAGAATCAGAGTTTTTTTTAAAACAAACAAACAGTGCATTTATTCATCTTTTGCAGGATGGTAGACAATGGAAACATTGTGTTCTGTGCAAAAAATGTGTAAAACCCTGTAAGTACAGAAAAATACTTTTCTAAATGAAAGTATACTTACTGTTTAAGCTATCGTCCAAAGAAACTGAGATGAAAAACCAGAAGAGAAAATATTCTGTAAAAGAAATAAAATGTAATCATTCAGAAGACAGAGTAAAGGAAAAATCTCAATTTCGCACAAGTTGCCATTCGATAACTTAGGTATATTTGCACTGTGTGGAAATTTGATAAATTCTTGTCAAGGCATACTAAATCCCATTTGTATTTGTTATGGGAAAATGTAAATATTTTGATTTGTCATATAAATGTTTCCTGATTTTGTAAACTTTTTCATTAGAATTTTATAAACAAATAGGCAATTACTAGAATGTTTGTGAGGGCATGAGCAAGCTATGCTTCATACACGAGTGCAGTTGTATTTATAGCTGTGTTAAATAGCTGAAGCAATCATTTTTCTTACTGATACAGAAATTGCAATTTGTAAGTCCATTTTAGCATCTGGACTACTTTTCATGTTAAGATCACACACAGGATAATAGTTCTAATGGCAAAATAATTCAGTTATGTTGAAATAGTTACACAGTATATCTAATGAAGAAGTACCTGGCAGCCTTACAAAATGTGGTAAGGGAAGAGAAGCTGACTACACCCATGTCTGTAAAACTAAAGCAAAATTAAAAACCTGGTAATGTAACCTATATTTAAAGCTTGGTTTCTGAATGATCATTCTAAGCCTTTTCAAGATCATAAATCATGTTACTTTGCAGCTTGGTTTCACTGTAGCAATTGCAACTGCTGCGCTCTTCAGAACCACACTTGTGAGAAGACTGATGCTGGCTGTTTTGTCTGTGGCAAGGCAGGTCACAAACGCAGTACCTGTCCCAGTCTGTCCCGTGCCAGAACAGATTGCCAGTAAGTTTGATATTGCATTGATATAATAAAATCCAGCATTCGGATGAGATCAGGTCTTTTGTCATGGAAAGACATGGGCCTGTTGGAGCGTGTCCAGAGGAGGGCCACAAAAATGATCAGAGGGCTGGAGCACCTCTCCTGTGAAGACAGGCTGAAAGAATTGGGGTTGTTCAGCCTGGAGAAGAGAAGGCTCTGGGGAGACCTTATAGCGGCCTTCCAGTACTTAAAAGGGGCCTACAGGAGAGATGGAGAGGGACTCTTTATGAGGGAGTGTAATGATAGGATGAGGGGTAACGGTTTTAAACTGAAAGACGGGAGATTTAGATTAGATATTGCAGCCTTTCAGTGCTTAAAGGGGGCTTATAAGAAAGATGGGGACAGACTTTCTAGTGGGGCCTCTTGCAGCAGGACAAGGGCTGATGGTTTTAAACTAAAAGAGGGAAGATTTAGACTAGGTATAAGGAAGAAATTTGTTATGCTGAGTGTGGTGAAACGCTGGCCCACGTTGCCCAGAGAGGTGGTAGATGCCCCATCCCTGAAACATTCAAGGTCAGGTTGGACGGGGCTCTGAGCAACCTGATCTAGTTGAAGTTGTCCCTGCTCATTGCAGTGTGGTTGGACTAGGTGACTTTTAAAGGTTCCTACCAACCCAAACTATTCTATGATTCTGTGATTTAGAAAGATAAAATTTTGGGCTTTGGGTGCTGTCATCAGCTTTCACTGTTGTCCACATGCTATATTGCTGGGAAGTATATACTGGAGGAGGAAACGATAAAAGACATGAAGGTCACTTACTGTGGCTCCCAATTCCTTCACTGTTGCTTTTCTTTCAAAACTGATTTATATGGATGCCAAACGTGGTGAATGGTGTGTGGGATAGCTCTGTCAAGAAGATTCAAAATTAAAGTACTGAAACAATTTTATTGCCTTTGAATTCCTCATGAAAGGGCAGAGAAGAGTCACTACACTCATTTTATTCCTTCCTGTCTCTTTTGCTTTCTTATGGCATCTTTTTCCTGACTGGTATTTCAGCTGCTCTCTGCATTACCTCTACCATGTAAGATCTGTATTCATGAGGGTCATGTTAAATACTTTTATTCTGCCGTGATTGTGCTTCTGTAACGCACATACTTGTATGTGTCAAAAAAAAAAAAAAAAGAAAAGCGTGTGATGGTCTTCTGGTGGAACTAACTGAAAAGAGGAAAGGGGATTTGCTAAAAGATGATCCAGCAGTTGGCTCAATCTTTGCAGTTCGGGATAGTTGTAAATTCCTCTCCAGAGTGTGTGGGTTTGTTTGTGACTTGAATGGCTGTAGCTGTGGAAATGCAAACCTTCCCTCCCAAAAGATGTATCTCTGTTGCATAGTGAGATTCAGATAGTGAACCTTTTGGGTCAGCATCAGGAGGTTCACCAGATGCCTGCTGGATGGCAGAGGACTACAGGGATATTGCTTCATGTCCTGCTGTGACGTTAATCTGAGTTTTGGTTATGGAGTATTAGAGCTAAAAGGTAGCAATATTTTGGTTTACATATCTCTAAAAAATTCCCTCCTTCAATGTTTTTTCTTTGCTTAAAACAGTAAAAAGGATACTAAAAGAAATTAATGAAACCTCATCTGTTTATTCTGCCAAGTAAGATACTATTCTGCCCGTTGTACTGAAATGATTTAGTCCTTTCAGGCCGTCAGTTATTTCTTTTGCTCATTTATTGCTGAAGATAATTTAGGTTTCTTTTTCTTATTAACATATCTGTATGCTTTGTTAAAATTATTCCATGTTTTGTGTTACGAAATACATCCTTTGTCAGAGACAGAGAACAACCCACTTGATGGTTCTCTTTAAGTCCTGTATTATTTGCGGGAGTCTTTGTAATGTTGTTAAACTTGATGTACTTAGTCTTCTAAGACTTTCCATTATGTATTCGTGCATTATATATTGAGCATGAAAGTCTGTGCGTGCTTTTTTTTTGTACTTGGCGAGTGGCATTTCTTAAGTTTTCTACATCCGTTTAAAGGTAAAACCTGATTAAGTACATACATGAAAAATAATTAATGGCAGTAAAGTGGACAAACAGTTTTGGGAAGATTAAACGTCCTAACATTGTAAGATGGAATGTTCCTTGTGCTTTTCGTGACAGTACTTCTGAGTTCATATACTTACAAGGACAGGTTATTTAAAATACCAGCAAACGTAGAAGTACATTCTCCATTTTTATCCTCATCTGTGCGTTCCTTTTCTGCTTTACAGAGCTGGCAAAAAGCAAAGGCAGAAAACTCTGAAGAGGATAAAGGTGGGGGTCTGTAAAAGATCAGCTATGAAGCATGCCGTGTTCTTCAGGAAGAAAGTAAAGAATAAGAAAAAAAAATACGTGACTTTGCTTGCTGATACTTAGTTCATTTATTTTTATGGCCAGCCTTTGATTCCATTTTCTAAAAATATTAACATCCAAAATAAAACACGATTGAATTAAAAGCGCCAGTTCTTTTATTATACATCATTACTCGCACACACACAAAGAGCCAAGTAGAGCACACACACCACGTATTTGTATAATACAACCCTTTTTTGGGTGTCGGATTAGCTATTTGTGTGATGAGTGGGAGTCTGAGGTGAAGGCCTTCGCCGAGCCTCAGGGCCGCGGGCGCTTCTCTCCGGGGAGGGGAGGGACCCGGAGGGACCCGTCCGCCGCCGGGGACAGA
>VYZM01007706.1:82747-101211 GCA_013398915.1 Dromas ardeola | reverse complement strand
CGAGGCCCCAACCGCGCCGCGGCGGGAAGCGCCGCCCCCGGAAGCCGGGAGCGGAGGGCGGGAGGGCCGGCGGTGCGGTGGGGCCTGGGGGCGGCCGCTCGGAGCAGCCCGCAGCCATGCCCGCCTTCCGGCAGGTTGGGGAGAAGCAGCTGCCCCAGGAGGTGGTCTTCATGGCCTGGTCCCCCAAGAGGGACCTCATCGCCCTGGCCAACAGAGCGGGCGAGGTGAGTGCGGGCCGGGCCGCGCCGCGCCGGCGGGCTGGGGACGGGAGGGTGGCCGATCCTTCTGTGAGGCGCCTTTGCTGTTACCCGTGCCATAATGTCTGTAAGGCCAGCCAAGCATTTGGGAATAGCAGATTTTTTTTGTCAAGCTTCTCCATAATTATTGCCCTTTCCCTGTTTACTTTCGAATTTCCAAACGATTTCACTGATGATGCTCTTAGTGCCTGCATCTGTGGGGTTTTAAAGCATATAAAATTTCCCATTTAAATTGAATTAGTATTCTCAATACGTATCACCCCTTGCTTTTTTACTCTAATTTCCAAACGAATTCACTGATGATGCTCTCAGTGCCTGCGTCTGTGGGATTTTAAAGCACATGGAATTTCCTATTTCAATTAAATTATTTTCAGGTGTTTTTTTCCTGGAACTGCTGTATGTATCACACATGAAGACAGACTGTTGTGCTTTCAAGGCTGTCTTTGATGGAAAAGTGTGGGGAACCGCTGTTGGTTATAGACTTCTAGGCTGATACAATGCACACCTTATTTCTCTGTGTTGCTGTATAGTAAACAGTAATCTGTCCTCTAAAGTAACATAGGAGTCAATCATCTGTTACAGGAGCAGCTGATATTTCAGATGTAGGTTTATTAAAGAATGGTAAAAGATGTAGTGTTATATGGTAAAAAAAAGTGCATCTTGAACTGATTGACAGACCGGAATTAATGGGACAATGTGTTTTATTTTTCTGTCTTCACTGTGTTTGCTTTGTAGGTTTTACTTCATCGGCTCGCAAACTTTCAACGAGTGTGGAGTTTGCCTCCAAATGAAAATACAGGAAAAGAAGTGACTGCTCTTGCTTGGAGACCGGATGGCAAAAGTAATGACAAGTACCTGAGGTGATATGGTGCTATAAAAATCCCATTGGAAATCAGTGAAAGTTGTGGTGATGATACCTCTTATCTGTGAAGGAAATTTTCAAATAAACTGTGTTTAAAGAGAAGGGTGACTTAATTTTATGTAGGTTTATTCAAAGTAATAGAGAGTGTTACACTGTTGAATGCAATTGCAAGAAAAATTTGCAAGGCGGATTTATGTTGAAAATACTGTTTATCAAGGTATGGCAAAACTTCCAGTTCCTAGCTAAGCAAAATATTTTTATATGAATGACAAAATTTATTGTGTGAGTGGAGAGAGAGGCTGTCTGATCAGGGTTGACCAAAGAGCTTGGCTTATTTAGCATAGACTGAACTTCAGAGGCTAAAATTGCTCCAGTAAGACACTGGAGAAGACAAAAAAGCCGTTTCCTTATCAACAGAAACAATGCTGAAATTAGTAGCTTAATAAACTCAAGATGGAAATTGGTTAATTTTTTGACTCATTAGAGGCCAGAGGATGTGAACAATTTTCGTCCATGACATGAACCTATATAGTTATATAGTTATATACCTATATAGTTTTATGGTGGAGTTAGAGGATTTTAAGAAACTTACTTTTAAGCTGGTTGCCTGTGATTACAAGGAAGTAAGCGCGGAAACATCTGCCTGCCATGTACTTTTTATGGATTAGTAAAGTTAAGCAGGTGGTGCGAAAGTTGCTCAGCAAGTTTTAAACTGTATTTTGTTGTAATAAAACCCAAACCTTCCTAGTGGAGAGTCTTTATATATGATTTTGGCCTCAAATTTGCAAAAACTGAAGCTTCTTCTTTATCAGAACTGTTGTTAGAAGTGTTAGAAACATATTCAGTTCAACACGTAAATAAATAACTGTGGGATCATGCCTTTGACTTAAATTTATCACCTGAAGTATGACAGGAGTTCAGACCTTCATTTTAGTGAGTAGATTTCAAACGAGAATTTGGAAGGACTGTTGTCCTGATTTCAGCTGGGACAGAGTTAATTTTCTTTCCAGTGGTTGCTGTGTTTCAGATTGGGCATGAAAGGTATGTCAATAATGCATTTTGGTTTAGTTGTTTCCAGGCGATGTTTATATTTTTCAAGGTCTCTTTTCAGCTTCCCATAGAAGCTGGGAAGGAGCACAGACAGAACGATGGCATGGCCAATGGAATATTCCATACCACAGATGCCATGCTCAGCATATAAATGGACGTTGGCTGGGGGGTGGGAATCCGTGATCACTGCTTGGGATGGTGCCAGTTCACCAGCTGGTGAGAGTAACTTGTGTCGTTGTTGTTATTGTTGTTTTCCTTTTCTGTTGTTGTTTCTATTAAACTGTCTTTATCTCAACCCAGAAGGTTTTTTTCCCTTTTCCCTCCTTTTTTCCCCTCTTCTCCCTACCCTTCTGGGGATGGGGGAGAACTACATGAGTGGCTGTGTGGTCTTAGCTGTGGCTGGGGTTAAATCACAACAATCCTTTTTGGCACACAATTTAGGGGACCAAAAAAGACTGTTGTAGTTTAATCCCAGCTGGCAGCTAGGACCACACAGCTGCTTGCTCACTCCCCTAGTTTGGATGGGGAAGAGAATCAGAAGACTAAAAGTGAGAAAACAGTTTAATAAGTAAAGCAAAAGCCGTGCACTCAAGCAAAGCAAAACAAGGAATTCATTCACTGCTTCCCATCGGCAGGCAGGTGTTCAGCCATCTCCAGGGAATGCAGGGCTCCGTTGTGGGTAATAGTTACTTGGGAAGACAAATGCCATCACTCCAAACATCCTACCCTTCCTCCTTCTTCCCCTGCTTTATATACTGAGCATGATGTCACATGGTGTGGAATATCCCGTTGGTCAGTTGGGGTCACTGTCCCAGCTGCGTCTCCTCCCAGCTTCTTGTGCACCCCCAGTGTACTCGCTGGTGGGGCGGTGTGAGGAGTAGAAAAGGCCTTGACTGGTCAGCAACAACCGAAACCATCAGTGCACTATCAACATCACTTTCATCCCAAATCCAAAACATAGCACTATACCAGCTGCTAGTAAGAAAGTTAGATCTGTCCCACCTGAAACCATGACGTGTACATAGACAAAGAGAAAAATCTGTCCAGTAGTTGTCTTTGAAGACACATTGTTTTCTAATTCACTATAAAGTAGCTACAAAGTTTTGCATGTTGGTAGTTTATACATTTTACTCCTCTTTCTCTAGTTTTGGCTTTTGGCCTTTCTGATACCAAGCGGATTATTCTGTGTGATGTAGAAAAACCTGAAAGCTTGCACTCCTTCTCCGTGGACTCCTCTATTACTTACATGCATTGGATGGAAGTAACTGAGGAAAACAGGTGAGTCCAAAAAACTCTAATGCCACCTTACTAATAATTTATACTTAGTATCTTACAAGCAGTCATAAAAAATAATGTAACATTATGTAGCTATGGCTTTTGTTACCACTTGGCTAAAATTTTCCTTTTGGTTATAATAGACACTTTTCATATTAATATTTTTCGTGCTGATATGAAGACTCTTGTGGTGTACACAAAAATTTCAGCATGATCTTGAGTGCCTACCTCTTAAGAGCTGCTTAGTCTGGTGTTAGCTTGTACAGCTTGTCTTCTGATCCAATTTACTTCAATACCCATTAGTTTATTAAACTAATTATAATAACGTTGTTATGTTCGTAAGTATTGTATTTAAATCTTTCTTCACCTCTGTTTTCAAGATCTTTAGTTTGGTGCTTATGTCTTTCACGATGTGCCTTTGGTGTTACGTCCAGCCCCAGTGTCCTTTCTGTTGTGGATGTACATGCTTCAGGAAGTCAAATTGCCCCTAGTGACCATGTGCGCTGTGGCATTGGACAACTCTCAGCAGCACTTGTGAGCTGGAAGACGTTGTGGTCCCCATTTCTGTGGTCTTACAAAAACCTCTGATATGCACCTTTATTGCAGTGCAAGACAATAATTAAATAAAATTTTTATTTAAAAAAGGGAGGTGGAGTAAGCCTGACTTGGGCATTCCCCCCCCTCCAGAAAACACCAGTCTTAAAATAGCAAGAAAATAACTGCATCTTATATCACCCTAGTATTCTTCTGATGGGGATAGACTTATTTCCTTATGGGGAATCTCATTTTTCTGTCCAAGATGTGGTATTAAGTATTGCACTTTAGTCTTCCTCTCACTGTAATGTGTCTTTCGAGTGAAGCTTTTTTGAGGTGTAGGCAGGCTGTACCACAAGGTTGTACACGGTTTAAACAGAAAGCCTCAGTCAGTAACTGCATTACAGATGATGAAGGCTCAGTAGCTTGCCACCAAATGCAGCAGATACAAACTTTGTATTCTCCTTTGGTGGAAATAAAACAGTCTTATTTCTTTTTCAGTGTTCTCACTTCCTTTTACAATGCTGAGGATGAATCAAATCTCCTGTTGCCTAAATTACCGGCACTACCAAAAAAGTAAGCATTATACTAGCAAACTTGAGGAGACATAATTTGTCCTTTGTTTTCCTTGTTTTGGTTATTTATCTTTAATGCTCTACAGATGCTTTGGATTACATGTCGGCTCATTGTTATTGAGAATAATTATTTTGTTTTCAGTTACAGTACCACTGCAAAAATTTTCAGGTAAGAAATTGTCATCATCTCTCTCTCTCATTTTTGTTTTATTTGTTTTTTTGGTATTGAGACAAGCTACATAAACCCCAATCAAATCATATGTTTTGTATTTTCAGTGAAGAAAAGTCAGATGAGATTATGAAGCTTCTGGGTGATGTAAGGTATGTGGGTTATTGTGGGTTGAGGTTTTTTCCCTGTGGTTGGTTGATTTTTTTTCAGGCTTTGAGGTAATGGATAAGTGGGTTTACTTTTAAGTTATTCATAATCTGTTTTTAAGGGTTCTGAAGAAAAGATATGGAATGTCTCTTTTTCATGTACAAAGATAAAGTTCAAAGAAGATAGTAAAAAAAAAGTCTCCATCAGTTTACACCACCTTTTCTCCTCAATTTAGAGAGGTTATAAGGAACTTCATCAGCAACTGCTGTTGGTGCTGTATCTTCTTTCCTCAGAAGACTTCTTGGGGTGCATCTGAAGGCTCTGTTGTATGTGTTGCTTATGCTGGTCTTGGAGACATTTGTGAATGCTTGTTACAGATGGGGAATTCCTGTGAGTTTGCATGAGTGTGCCAAAGCTAAACTTAAAATTAGCTCAGATGGTTTAGGGTTACTTTAAAATAAGCATCTCTTATTAGGAAACACATGAGGAGCAGCTTGAGGAAGTATAGCTTAGCAGACTGAGATTGGCATTGTGGAGTGCTTGCGGTGCATCTTTGAGGAGGGCGCTTAACCTCTGTGCCTTGTATTTACATTTACATTCACTTTCCCTGATCTTACAGTCTCACCACTGAGAATCGTTCTCCTTATTTCAAAATTTGCATCTCTGTCTATCACCAGTTATTCCTTTTTAAGGCTTGATTGATATCTCTTCTTACAGTAAGACTTCCTTGCTGGAAAGAGAGAGGTGGCGACTGTCGGTAGTGTAGGAGCTGTCTGGATTCTGTGCTCCTTCATCCATTCAATTAATCAAACCAAAAGTTTTTCAGATACTGTTTTGTTAAGTTCTGTCTTGGTTTTAATAGAAACATTCTCCTTTAACTTATATTCAGGTGTATAACATGCAGAAGTTGCAGTTAATTTTTCGTATTTATAAGGGAACACACAAAGCATTCTTATTTTTTATGTTGTAGAGCGTTACTGCTCACTGCCGTGTAGGCAAGTATGTGTAGTCGAAGATGTATGTATGATAGCAATAGACAATCTTCCTGTCCAAAGTTTAACGTTTTAAACATAGACAAAAATGGAGGGTTCATAGAGAAGGCTTTTCCCAAGTCATTGCAGCAAGTTGGTTTTAACAAGTGAGCAAAAGACAGACCTGTTTGTCCCAGACCCTATTCTTTGAACTGGGTTTCTGTTTCTGATGCTGTCGTTACTTGTGGCTGTTCTTTGCTGCTGCATCCATTTCAAGTATTTATTGCCTTTGAGGTTTTGCTGAGCAGTGCCACTGAGTGACTGCGACAAGCTTACTCTGCATGTAGTTAGGATAAACTCAGGGGAACACAAAAGTAGCTTTGTAAGAATGCTTTGCAGCCTGTATTGGTAGATGGGCTGTCGCTTGAAACTGTTACTTTTGCCTTCTGGAACCTATAAAGTTAGTGAAGAAGGACTTCTGTGTCTAAATTGTATTATTTTTTTCCCTGTTCTCTCAGTTAATTTACTAATCGATACTCTTTCTGTAAGTGTTAGAGGCAGGTCTTATCAATGAAATCCAAGCTAATATTTTTTTTGGTTTTGAATTTCTTGGCTTGTAGACACTAGTACAGTATTTCTTTTTTGTTCAGTGATTCTTTAGAAGATCTTTAGTAAAGGGATGGAATTTAAGTATTAAGAATTATATTTGCATGCATTAGAATTTGTTTCAGTATGCTCATCAACACCTTCTTCTATTTTTATAGGCTTAATGCTCTTGTCCTTGGTGGCAGCTCAGGATTTATTGAGATTTATGCTTATGGAATGTTTAAAATTGCAGCAGTAACTGGGGTACGTTCCATTTCTTTCCATGTTTTTTCTTCATAATATACCAAACTACATCTGAATTGAATGAAAAAAATACATATGTATGCTCACACATAAGTGAAACTGGGTTGTTGAAGTTTAAAGAAAGGAATAGTTGTTCCTCTTGATTGGGTTGTGTGGTTATTGTTGGAGAGACATTTTAACTCTGGCAATTTTAACATCTTGTTTCAAATGAAACAAAGTTCAACTCTAATTCACAGTAAAAGGAGTGCTTTTGTTCCTGAACAGTAGCTGAAAATTCCACTTTGTTTTTACATGTCATTGAATGCAGCCTTCTTTGTGCATGAATGTGTTGGAGCAGTAAATACGTCTTAGAGGAAATGCAATATTTCATTAACTTTTATACTGGAATCCTTCAGGTGGCAGGTTCTTGTCGTGGACTATGTTTGTCTAGTGATTTGAAATCACTATCAGTTATTACAGAGATACGAGACTCTTCAGACAGCGAAGCAGAGATAACATATTTTCAGGCAAGTAATGTAATTTTAATAAAACTGCTTTTTAAATTACTCCTGGTGTCTTTATTGCTTTCCCGTTACTTGCAGAAAAACCACAAACTATTTCCAGCCTTTCTGAAATTCACCACGATTTTGTTTTTTGATTTATCACGTTAACATGCAGTTTCACCAGTGAGACTGATGATGATGATCTGAGGCATTCTTTTAAAATATGACTTTAAATATAGCATTCATTTATTCAGTAACAGTTACAGTTATTCAGATTTTCTTCATTCTGCACACAAAGACATAGGACGAATGCTGTTGATTATCCAGTCTATCCACAACGGTCCTCCTTCAAACTATTACTGTTAAAACTCCAAAATGAAGAACTTAATCAGGAGTTTTTATAGTGGTATTAAAAATATTTATTGCCTCTTTGAGTTAAATGTATTTCCCCCTTAAAATCAGCTTGAAGGAAATGGGAAATGAGTTTTTCTGTGGGTCTTCCCCGTCTGTCTTTTCATTTCTGTAATCTAAAATTTCATAAAAGGCAAATCATCTGTTAACTGTTGTTTGTTTCATTTGGTACAGCTGGACACTAGTCTATTATCAAGTTACTTACCTGAGGTAACTCGAATGGCTCGGAAGTTTACTCACATTTCAACCCTGTTACAGGTACAGTTGTGTACAACATCCTTTTAATATCCCAGTTCTTACAGGCTTCAATGTTCTTAATGCACGTAAAATAAATGTTTTCTAATAAGAAGCTGAAGTTGGTTTTTAGTAAATGTAGAGCTCTAACATGGAATTTGATTATAAGTTTTATATAATATCTACAGTATATCTTCCCTTTGTATTGTAACATCCGGTTCTTGCTTGTGTTTTTAAGGGGGGGAAAGGGAATAATCCTAATGTCTGTATCTGATTACAGTATATAAAGCTGTCATTGACGTGCATGTGTGAGGCGTGGGAAGAAATATTGATGCAGATGGACTCACGACTGACAAAGTTTGTACAGGTACTGTAGTATTAACCATTCTTTTGGAAAAAAACATTTTTTGCAATAGTTTTCTTGTTTGTCTTAACATACTGCATATCTTAATGTTGTTTAAGCATAATGCCTCCGGATAACAATCTCTTAAGTTCAGAGGCAACCTGGAAGCTATTATGTGTCAAGTGCTCTGATGCCGAAGATATCCGAGTACAATCAAGCACGATTGTATTGTGATACTTCTTTATTTTATTTATTCTAAGTTATTCAAAGGTGATAGTTTTCAGCTTGCACAGCTATTTAAGGTTGTGCTCTCTGTACTTTAGTCACTGATAAACTGAATTCTGTAAATGTTGGGTAACAGCCCACCAGCACTTAGATCCTAGTTCAATAGAGCATGCTAGGATTAAGATACTTTTGGATTTGCTTAAATTTTGTGTGCATTGACCACGGCTAGAAGTTAATTGAATTAAATAATTTATTTATTTTTTTAAAATAGATCCTTGGTGATGGCAAACTGCTTAGAATTTTTACTGGGTAATACAATCGAAAATAGCTTAAAATACTAAAAAATTTCCAGTGATCAGTAGTCTGATTTCAGCATTCAAGGATATGAGTGAGTTTTCCAATATACTTTTAATTGAAGTGTTTGTGAGAATATTTGGTAGCTTGGGTTTAATCTTTTCAACAATCTCTTTCAATTATTTTGACTGACAGGAAAAGAATACAACCACTTCTGTTCAGGATGAGTTTATGCAGCTGTTGTTATGGGGCAAAGCAAGGTAGTTACTGTTGTTTTATCTGAGTACGCATTTGCATTTTATACTGAAATACAAAATGAATTCATATTTTGTTCTCTTCCCCACCCATTTCAGTCTGGAACTTCAGGCGTTACTAATGAACCAGCTGACGGTAAAGGTATGTTAACATTTTTTGACATATTAAAATAATCTATTTCAATATCTTTTAATCACTGTTCTGTTAAGTTAACAGAACATTATTACATGTTTGTGTTTCTTTTTTAACAGGGTTTAAAAAAACTTGGTCAGTCCATAGAGTCTTCCTATTCCACCATACAAAAGTTGGTCATAAGTCATTTGCAGAGGTAAGTCACAGAAGGTCCAATGAATTGTAGATAAAACGGCGTATGATATGCTTTGCTAAAAGGCAGTATGCTGTACTGGTGGTTCTTTGTATGTAGGTGTGCTGGTGCAGAGACGTGATCATGGCAAAATGTACTATTTTACTTTTGGGTAATGGAGAACTATTGAAGTATTTTGAACAATCTCCATGACATGTCACCTGTGTATCAGTGCCTGATGTGTTTATAGGATATATGCAAAATATTCACACTAACTTTGTGTGGTGGCTAAAATCATTAGGACAATATTTGCTTTTCTGTGAAGTCATGCTTTAACTCTTACATGCCCGACCACCTTATAAAGCTCTCCACTTTGGACATTAAATTATAAAAATGTAGCATGCAGTGAATTTCCAAAGGGTGACTAAAAGATTATACTTCTTTCCTCTGCCTTCCTAGTGGCTCTGAGGCGCTGTTATACCACTTGAGTGAATTGAAAGGAATGGCTTTATGGAAACAAAAATACGAGTCTCTGGGATTAGATGCATCTGGAATTGAAGGTACAGTAGTGTGTGTACTACTTACCTACTCTGATTTCTCTTTTGAAAGCTTAATAATAATGGTTAGCTCTTTTTGCAGAGGCTATTACTGCTGTTGGTTCTTTCATCCTGAAAGCAAATGAGCTGCTTCAGTAAGTATAAAGTCTGGAGAGTTTAAAAAAACGTGCCTGTGGGGTCTGGTACCTAAGGGGAAGCATGTGGCTGGGAGAGGAGGAGGTTGGGAGAGCAAGGCTCCTCTATTGGTGGTAAGCTTTTATCTTGTCTCACTGCATCTCATAGACTCATATCCCAAGAATAGTCTTACTTAGAAGGTTGCATTGGACATTTTTAAAAAAAATTAATAATGCTTGCAGGCCTTTTGGTAGTAAAGATGGGACTTGAGCTTGGAGGAGCTTGTGACACTTAGATCTGGTAATTTCTTTTCTTGTTTCTTGCTCAGAGTTATCGACAGTAGCATGAAAAACTTCAAAGCATTTTTTCGATGGCTGTATGTTGGTAAGCTTGATGACATAGTAAGCATCTAATATCTGTTTTGTATTGTAAGCACTGAAACGCTGGCAAGTAAATAAGCCAATCTTAGTTATAACCATCTATTTATTTCTGTCATAGAAAATTTTTTGACATCTGAAAGGTTACAGTTGATGATGCAAGAATAATTATTATATTAAACACATAGATCATAAATTTGATAGTTCTCAATTAAACTTACTGTGTGTACAGTGGGTATCGTGTATACTTATCCTGTAATGTTTACTTACAATTTGCTGGTCTTGACTTGGAGAAATTAAAGGACTTTATTTAATTTACACCAAATCTGAAGCACAGTCTAACTCTCCTTTACTCTGTCACTTGCTGTTTTCTCCTGTGGACACCTAGTTAGCTGTAGGGTTATGCACCGCTGTAAAATCTCTGAATGTCCAGATGCACTTAATAGCTACCTCCAATTGTAGCTGGGTAGCTGCAGGTAAAATGTTAGAAGGAAGTGCAGAACGCTGTATTTTAGCTTGCTTGTTTTGATAAAGGATTATGAATAGGTTTATGATTTTTAATTGATCTTTTTAGAACTACTTTACAAAAAACTAAGCAGTCTTGCCAGATACTGTAAAAGCACCAGAAATGTAGTGTTAGCACTTACTACCAGGAATATAGTAATTTTAATTTTAAAAATTGCAGAACGCAGAACTATCAGAGTTCTCTGTCATACCGTTAGAACTTTCATTATTTAAATATTCACTGTGTTTGCTTGTGTTGAAACTGAACAGAGAGCTATTTATCCAAGCCTCACTGATTTAGAATTACTTCTATGCAATTCTCTTAAATCACATTATTCTGGGTATGACAGTAGTCATGTATTTTATATATATACATTTTACTACTCTTAGTATGTACATGAATAAATTCTTATGAACCCTTTTTATAATAATCTTGTCTCAGTCTTGTACAGGGTACAGTGCAGTTGGAAAAGATTAAGCATAAAAATTTGCTAAGATTTGTACTGTTAGCTAGTGGGACAAGGTGAGACTTAATTTCAGTCTCAATTCATAATGCTTCATTCCAGACTCTTTCGCTTCTGACAAATTATTCTTTCCTATTTTATCAGCAGTGTCTTATTACGTAGCCATGGAAAATTAAGCATAATAGGAAAACATATTAATATTAAAGCAGTAAGAATATAATTTTTCCCTCAGCCATGTTGAGGATGTCAGAAGATCACGTGCTTCCAGAACTGAACAAGGTAGTAATAACATTTTCTAATAAATGGTGGTATTCTCTGTATTCTGCTTGACTTGAGCGCAAGGTTATAGGTTTATTTTTGTTCCAAAACTTACAGGAAAGTGTGTGTGTCATTTCTTTGAGAAAGTTGATGCCTGCAGATTCACACTAATATGCTGTCTTGCATGAATCACCTTTTTCTGTTTTCTTTGCTAATACTAGTCTTTTTAGTGCGCTATATGTGAATGCGAGACCTCTGTGTATAGCAGCTCTTTATACGCCCTAAATGACTAAGTTAACCAGAATGAGATTTTAACATCTTTACTGATGCCCTGGTAGAGGAGATGGAATACACCTGCATCAGATTTGCAGACACCATCACACTGGGTGAACCAGTTAATACGCTTAAGGGCAGAGGTGCCTTCCAGAGGGAAATAGATAGGCTGGAGGAATGGACAAATAGGGACCTCCTGAAGTTCAGCCAGGACAAATGTGAGGTTCTGTCCTAGGGAAGAGTAACCCCCTGCAAATGCACAGCAGGGCCCAACTGGCTGGGGAGCAGCTCTGCTGAGTTGGACCTGGGGGTGTCGGTGGACACAAACTGGGCATGAGCCAGCAGAGCACCCTGGCAGCAAAGGCAGGCAAGAGCAACCATGGCTGTGCCAACAGGAGCACAGCCAGGAGGGCAAGGGAAGTAGTTACCTTCCTCAATTAGCGCTCTTTGGATCACATCTAGAATACTGCCCTCCTGTACAAGACAGACATGAATAAACTGGAGTGAGTTCAGCAGAGGGCTCCCAAGTAGGCAGGAGGCTGGAGCATTTGCCCTGTGAGGGCAGGTGAGGGAGCAGTGCTTGTTCAGCCTACAGAATGTGTTCATTGAACTGCATTTCTTATCCTTTGCTTTTCTCACCATTGTTTGGGTTTTTTTTTAATTTTAGATGACTCAAAAAGATATCACATTTGTTGCTGATTTTCTTACTGAACACTTCAATGAGGTAAGGTATATTGGTTTGCCAAGTACAGCATCTGACTGTATTTTTGCTGCCAAGAAATGAATCTGAAAAATCTTATAATAAAATAATTCAGTCATCTTTTTGTACACTACTTCTCATTAACTTTGGTTTTAAATAATGGTTCTGTTTGCTTTATTTTTTCAGGCACCAGAACTTTACAATCGTAAAGGAAAATACTTCAATGTGGAGAGGGTTGGCCAGGTAAAGAACTAGGGAATAAATGGAAAAAGAATAAATGAGAAAATCCTTAGATGGAGAAGCTTTTAAAGCTGTGCCCACTTTTCTTCTCTGTCTCTTTTACTCTGTGTTGCACATTCCAGTAATGGTAAAGGACAGTATTTTAATTATTTTCCACTATTATTAGGAAAAGGAGTGTTTAAAAACATTTCTTATAGTTTTACCTTACACATGCTGTATTTTTAGGAAAAGGGTCAAACTTCTTTGCAGCCAGCAACAGTAACATACAACTGAAACATGTTTGTTGTCTTTATGCCATTGCTCACTGGATTTCAAAACGTTTGTGTTCAAACTTTATTTAAAAATCAGTTTCTTAAGAAAATATCACTATATGGTCTTAGACAATAGTTGGTTTTTCATATTGTTTCAAGAATGGCTAGAATATTTAGTTTTAAGAGTAGGGCATGTTAAATTAAGAAGAAATGTTTAACAGACTTGTGAGGGGCAATGTTGGAGATGAATTCTAATGTTCCTTATTCTTAAAATGCAGTCTTACAAATGTCTGTTCCTTTTCTAGTACTTGAAAGATGAAGATGATGACCTTGTATCACCACCCAATAC
Source organism: Dromas ardeola (assembly GCA_013398915.1). Classification (NCBI taxonomy): domain Eukaryota; kingdom Metazoa; phylum Chordata; class Aves; order Charadriiformes; family Dromadidae; genus Dromas; species Dromas ardeola. The sequence continues at coordinate 87,887 of VYZM01007706.1, read as the reverse complement.
AGAGGGAAACCAGTGGTTTAACTTTCTTAAAAATAGTACTCATCTTAAAGGTAACGTGTGCTTTAGTAAAAAGTAAAACTGAGTGAAAGATATATGTAAAATGTAACAAATGTGGAAGATTAATCTGTTTCTTCATGCTTACGAATTATTTCTATAGTGTTAGTCATGGATCTTCATCTGAGTAGAATGAAATAAATGGGCCTTGTTATTTTGCACAGTTTTTATGTAGCTACTTACCCAGTCAGTTACCATTTCCTGGGTATTTATGTATCGGTCTTAGAAATGTTGGCTTGGAAGGAATCCCAGGAGATGTCTGTTTTAAGAGGTCTTGATTCCAATTCAAGGAAGTAATAATTGCACCTAGGTCATACCTGCGGGAAGTGTCCTAACTTGTCCTCTTTGACTGGACTCAGACTATTTTGTTAATTAGCGGTGAAAAAGAAGTAAGAGACTATAACAAGCTGATGGTGAGAATGATTCTTGTTTAACTTTAAAAACCGTAGACTAAAAATTCTACAGCATAAGCTATCTTGTAATAGAATTTGCTGTAGCTGCCTTTTTCTGCCTATTTAATTCAATAAAAAGGGGGGAATTGGTAGCATTTTTGTTTGGCAAAGTAGTATTTAGAGAATGTATTTTTAAACATATTTTGAAAATATGTGTTTGATACTTTAAATGTGTAGACTACTTGACTGGTCATTTCTGTTACTATCCAAGATTTGTGATTGTTTGTAGAGATGGTTTGTAAATGAATTTGTTGGTATTAATTTGGCAAGTATTGAGATGTTTGTCTTGCTGTTGGAACTCTAAGGTTTATGGGACAAATAATGCTTCTATCATTGATACTTCTACCCTTTGGTGTTTTGTTGGTTGATGTAATTTTTATCACTTCTCCAGCTAAATATGGGAAAAAGAAACAGGTTATGTACTTAAAATAAGTAGTGACATTTGCCTCAAAAGCTAAATGTCTTCTTACAAAGTAGTTAATTTTATAAGAATGAATCAGTCCTATTGAAGCCAAATCATAGTTACTGTAAGTATGGAAATTGTTTTGCTTAAACAAGATATTTTATGACAACTGTCTTTCTAGCTCTTGGGTAAATGCAGTTCCGTCTTTTTGCAATTTTGAATGAGCTATGAAGAAAAGCTGAAGGGGCAGGCAGACCTCTCTTTGTCATTCATCTTGTTTCATATTGTAATCCAGTTAGTTACTTCAGTTAGAATTTATAATCAGGGAATAATTTAGGCAGTCACGTAATCCAACCAAAGCAGGGCAAATTTTGAAGCTAGGCGGAGTTGCTCAAAGCTTTGCGCAGTCAAGTCCTCTACGCCTGCAAGGATAGAGACCCTGCAGCCTCTCTGGGCATCCTGCTCCAGTGACTAACCAGTCCTTGTGAAAAATTTTTTCCTTATATCTGGTTGGAATTTCCCTTGCTGCTGGAGCTTATGGTGGTTACATCTTCTCCTCTCCCTGTGTGCAGCTTTGAAAATTATGTCTTCTGTAATTCCTACTTCAGGCAGCTGAAGAGACCTATGGGTTCTTCCTTGTCAGCCCTCGCTTCTCTAGGCTGATGAACAAACCCAGCCCCCTCAACTTCTTCTTGTAAAAGCATGTACTCTAGCCCCATGACCATCTTATTGACTCTTTCCGATTTGTCAGTTTAATAACAGTGTAGTATGTTTTTGTAGAGATACAAGCGTTTTTAAATTAACTTTATCTGTTTACAGAAAGTCCACTTTTGTTTCCCTACTATCCTGAGAAATCACTGCATTTTGTCAAAAGGCAAATGGAAGGGGTCATTGATCAGTGTTTACAAAAGCCAGCGGTAAGTTCAATTATATAAATGATAACTTTCTTTTAGGGGTAGCAGTCAACTGAAAATAGCAGTCATACTTAGTAAGGCCTGAAGTTTTAATCCTTGCCTTCGAGTGCGTACAACTTAGGTGGTAGCGTGTGGCCCACCTTCGCCACTACCGGGATGTCTCAAGCCTTTGGCCAGGGAGAGCATAATGGGGAATTTTTTGTTTCACGTCTTCTGTTCCCACATTATTGGGATCTATTTTTAACATTGATTAATTTGGTGTATGTGCTATGTACTAGGTAACTGTGTTAGTTGGCAATACATTAGTCTATATTTATGAAGACACATGAAACAAGTGTATGGAGTGACAGTAGTGTTTGCAATAGAGATGTTTATTCCAGCATAAATGTTGGTGTATTTTTTTTTTTTTTCAGATTTACTCAGGTGTTTTTGTTTGGTTGGTTTTTTTGGTCTTAAAAAGGTATATAGTTATGAATAACTGCCTGCATTTTTGGCCTATTTTCATTATATTTGTTAGGATGTAATTGGAAAGTCAGTGCATCAAGCAGTCTGCATGTCTCTTTACAAAACTTCTGAAAGGTATTTTTTTACGTTATTTCTAAAGCTCAGTTGCACAAAATTACAGTAGCATTTTATAAACCGGATTGTTTTTTTCTTTTCAGTGAAGATTCCACACCTCAATTATTTAAACTACCATTTCTGTAAGTATGCTGCTATTCCTTTTTCTATGTCACCAATTATCAAAACATGACCTAAATTTTCATTTCCTCTCCCTACATTACAGGTGGAATGACAAAACATCTAATATACATTATGTTCTCTTCACCATATTAGAAAATTCTATTTCTAAAATACACATTTTGAGAAGACATACTGATACTTCCAGGTAAGACAAAAAGGGGGAAAAGTGGTTTGTGAGCTTGAGCACATGTGTACAGAGACAATTACAATTTGAATCTTTTTGTAAAAAGAAATAAAGAGCAGCATGAATACAATCTTGGATACTAGAGAAAATGAGGAGGACATTAGGAAACTGCAGCAGGAGGTTCTGTTGTATTAGACTCAGAAGATGTAATCACAAGACCCAAGACGGTTTTAGGTTTAGGAAAAAAATCAGGCTCCCTTAGTTTTGCTCCTCACAGGATTACTTGCTTGTGCAAACTTGTGAAAAATTACAGGGAATCGTGCTTTCAGTGTTGCTTTGTCTTACTGTAAATACTATTCTTTGCTTAACCCCTTGCAGCCTGTAATTTAATACTCTAAGGAAAAACGGGAGGTGGACTTACAGGTGCAACAAATAGAATGCATCTCTTTGGGGTGTAGTTTTGTGTACCTTCAGGAGTTTCTGTGTTCAAGATACAGTTTGTCACGACCTAGTTGTGCTGAGAAAACTGCTTAAGATGCATTGTCAGTGGGATCACTGAAATGACCTGGGTTTAGAAAACAAAAACTCCTCCTCTCTGTAAAATACTGATATTTATAATCCACGTTACTTAATTTGAGGAGATAACTGTGATAGGGTTGGGAATTTTTAAAGCAGTTTTACTGCTCAAGAAAACACATGGTGAAACTACCTTTTGTGTTTACAGTTGAGAGCTGATGATGACAAAATTATCCTATTTCCTCCCTCATTGATATCTAAAATAGTCTAAACTCATTTTCTGTAGTAACGAGTGACTTAATGGACCTGAGACTAAGGCAACTGAGCCAAGAGTTCAGCAAAGAAGAACTGTATCCCTCAAGCCAGACACCATTTCCCATTTGACTCCATTAGGCACATTTTGCTGAGGGGCAGAAGAAATCAGAAGGTTCCCATCCACCAGTTACATTATAGAATCATAGAATCATAGGGTTGGAAGGGACCTCTGGAGATCATCTAGTCCAACTCCCCTGCCAGAGCAGGGTCACCTTAGAGCAGGTTGCACAGGAACGCGTCCAGGCGGGTTTTGAATGTCTCCAGAGATGGAGACTCCACCACCTCTCTGGGCAGCCTCTTCCAGTGCTCTGCCTCCCTCAAAGTAAAGAAGTTCCTCCTCATGTTGAGATGGAACTTCCTACACTCAGGTTTGTACCCATTACCTCCTGTCCTATTGCCGGGCACCATTGAAAAGAGCCTGGCCCCATCCTCCTGACATCCACCCTTTAAGTATTTGTAAGCATTAATAAGGTCACCCCTCAGCCGTCTCTTTTCCAGACTAAACAGACCCAATTCCCTCAGCCTTTCCTCATAAGAGAGGTGTTCCAGTCCCCTAATCATCTTGGTAGCCCTATGCTGCACCCTCTCCAGCCGTTCCCTGTCCTTCTTGAGCTGGGGAGCCCAGAACTGGACACAGTACTCGAGGTGTGGCCTCACCAAGGCAGGCGAGAGGGGGAGGATGACCTCCCTCGACCTGCTGGCCCCCCTCTTCTTGATGCCTCCCAGGCTGGCATTGGCCTTTTTGGCCACAAGGGCACATTGCTGGCTCATGGTCATCCTGTTGTCCACCAGGACTCCCAGGTCTCTTTCCACTGAGCTGCTCTCCAGCAGGTCAGCCCCCAACCTGTACTGGTGCAGGGGGTTATTATCTTGGGATGTAGCCGTGTATTGTGCTAAGTTTAGACAGGATTACACCATCTCTTACCACAGTTGCCATTAGAGATTTTGGATTCGCTATGAATGGAAAAGAAATTAATCACTGATATAATGAACACTGTTCTTCTAGGTCTGTCAGTAATGGAATTCTTGCAGTAGAGTTTGGAAACTTCTTGAACAACAGTATAAGTGACAGCTCAGACTCCAGGTCAGTATATTTGATTTTTCTTCCAGAATTGCAGATTGATAAATTGAAGACCACGTTTTTGACTGTTTATTTTGCATTAAGTTAACTTCTTCGGCATTATAGTTTGGCTTTTATCCTACAAGTTACTACTTCAGATGCTGGACCGGCTTGTAGTCCCTGAGTGAGTCAGGCTGTAAGAAATGGCACAGGTGCATGAAGCTGTCGGATTGTGGGAGTCTTATTTTGCACTTCATCTCAAGGTCAAGTAAAATTTAGTTTTCTAGCTGAAAAGTAGACCTTTGGCACCCGTGGAAGAAACAAAGCTAGCTGGAAACAGCTTTTGCTTATATCTGGTGTTCTTTAAGTAAGATGGAGTGAGACTCGATTTGCCTGAATGAAGGCATCTTAGAAGGCACGGCAAACTAATTTTGCCCTTTCCATGTATAAAGGCCAGATGTGATTGCCCTCAGTACCTTCAGTTGGGTATCTAAATTTTCTTTGGTGTTTGTGTTTACTGTTTCTTTCATTTCACCTGAAATAGGAAAAAATAAGATTGCT
>VYZM01007706.1:70777-82703 GCA_013398915.1 Dromas ardeola | reverse complement strand
TTTTTTTTTTTTTCCAGAATCATTTTTCCTGCATAATACAAGAGTCTGCTGTGGTTATGGCTGTCTTTCAGTGTCTTAACTGCATGACTGACCTTTTTCTATTGTTTACAGTAGAGCTCACTGTTAACTACTGAATACTTTTTAACATGAATGCTATGTAACCTAAAAATATTTTAGTTCTGTACTGACTTTTATTCTGTGATGCTTTCTAAATTTTTTTCCTGTAGATGCTACAGTTGTTTAGATGCACACTTCTATGATGATGAAACTGTAACTGTAGTTTTGAAGGAGAGCGTGGAGCAAGAGGGCAAGGAGAGAGTCTTGGCTCAGCTGCCTTTATCTTCAGTATACACAGATGAGGATCAAGATAGGGAATTCATCTGGGATTCTACTAAAAGGTACTCAGAAACTTGGAGCAAGTCTGAAAATGCAGAACTGAAAAGCAGGTTAAGCAAATATTTTAATTGTGTACATTTACTCACAGTTTTTTTTGTGTGTGTGTAAATATTTTAAAGACAAAAGGTCTTTTTGTGACAAGGAGAGTGGGATGGGGAGATGGAAGCTTGTTTTGTGTTTTTTTGGGGGTTGGGTTGGGGTTGGTTTTGCTTTTTAGAGACTGAATGCTACCTGCTGTGCACGTGGCTCTCATGAAATGGGAGGATCAATTCAAGACATCCTGTCGAATCAGAAATCTTCTTTTCTTTAGAGGATGCTGACTTTGCTGGTCGGAATACTTGAATTTGGGATTTTTTCAGTGTATTTGCTCATACACCTCTGCCTTGAAATAAAGATACACAGATATTTCTTCATCTTTCCTCTTTTTTTCCTCCCTATGCCGCTCTGGTGGATTGCTTAAGAGACATTTTTACCTCAAAATCAAGAGCCATACTGAACTGTAAATATTTTTTTCATGCCACAAAGAAATTGGGTATCAAAGAGTGAACAGAAAATATTAAAAACAAGATTGAAGTAATCCTGGCCACTGTAATAGATAGGATACAATCCCCTATGAGTGGGGGTGAATTGGAGTGATACACCTTTGAAAGGTCACGGCAGCCAAACTTCTGTGTGAGTCGAGGCATTGCCTCTGGGACTTTGTTCAGAAACTCCTCTTCTTGCAGAGGAGAGGTTTGAAGGAATGCCATCCGCATCCTCCTGCTGTAGCTGTTACTGTGGGAAGATCAGGGTTTACACCTCCCTTCTCACCTGCTGTAATCTTTTACCTCAGTTGACACATGCTGTATCTGCACAGTTGGATCCCCTGCTCTAGAATATTTGTAGCAGAGTTATGATGGTTTCATATGGTTGCCGCATATGATATAATAAAACTTAGACATAAAAAACTGGACTGACTGAGTTTTTTCTTAGTATTGTAATTGTTTCTTATGTACTGTATTGTGCTTTTCTTCTTGGCTGCGTGCAGGCTGGATGAGCAAAGTGGTGAGATATCCACGCGTACTGTCTTCTTGGAGAGTCAGTGGAGAGTGCTGGAAAATATGAAAGCTCAGTATGTTGCTGTAAATGGCATTAGAAAAGTTTCCTGCGTGGTAAGTAAAGTATCTGTCAACAAGCCTGTAAACTATTAAAGAAAACATGCGATGACTGGAGAGAGTGATAGCCTGTTGCTGCTAATTTAGTGAGATTTATCAAAACTTTTTTTTTAAACAAATATATTATTCTCTCATAATCTGTTATAAGTGTGTCAGGGTACAATCATACCTCTCTCATAGCACAACATGGCAAAACTAATAGAAGTTATTGGATCTACTTGCTTTACTTTTCAGCCTGCAGAGCAATAAAAAGAAGTTGCTAATTTCCTTGATACCTCCATTTCAAAGATAAAGGCTGTTTTCAAAGTAATTGTCTCACATGAAAAATGGTATTGGTGTTTTTATTTAGTTATTAACAGAAACTTCTTAATGTCTCCATAGCTAAGTTCAAATCTCCGTCACGTGAGGGTGTTTGAGATGGATGTAGAGGACGACGGGGAAGTTGAGGAAGAAGAGGAAGAAGAAACAACTCAGATTGCTGCTGGGGAACCCGATGAGCTAAATCAGTCTGCAGACAACCAGGACAATGTGTGTGATGCATCTGCTGAAGAACTACCTGATGAAACTGAAGAACACGAATTGAGTCTGGATCCTTGACGTAGGCTTTTGTACTAGTAAAGGGACAAGACTGTAATCTTAACTTCAGGCTGCTGAGATGATGTGCCCTGTACCTACTCAAGGAGCTGTAGTAGGATGTTGCGTGTCAGAATTACATATTACTTCTCAGCTAAGACTGTCTGTGTTCTGGAGTACATTTATTTGACCCTTTTTTGTCTGGCACATGGTTTGGTATGAACTTAATTTCCTTGAGAGCTTTTCCATTTGCAATTTTTTATAGGTGCAGAGAAAAAGAAATACCAACTGACATTTCTTGTAGTTAACCTGTTCAGTCCTGAATACTGTTATTAAGATAAAATGAACTTGTATGTGAAAGCAACGCTCAGGACCAAATTATAGTTTTTCCTCAGATTTCGTGTTCTCGTAACGGGTACAGAAGCTTCCTGTAGAGCCAAAATTTAAGAGTGCGTATGGCCAGCAACAAGCTTGCGGATCAGCGTAATACCAGTTAGACAACAAAATTTAGCAATTGTTATTTAAATACGTACTTTTAAAAACTCTTCTGATAACGTCTGTCCCCAGTAACACTGCATCTCAGTCTGTGCTGTTCTTTAGTCCTCAGTGCAACATTTGTGTGTGTCTATGTTTTGTCAAATGTTTGTGTGTCTCAGCCTGCCTAGTTTCTGTGAGATTGTTCCTGAAGGTCTGTCTTCTCCATCTGGTACTTTTGTAATGAAAAGTTTCAGTAGAGAGTATATATATTTTTTTTTTTATTCCGATGTGTCATTGTGTGTTGTGCATAGGCTTCAGCATAGTCATGTTCCTTGCTTATTTATGTGTTGCTGTAGGAATGGCGTAGTGCTAAGAGTAGAAGCTAGAAACAATGTTTAGCAATTTAAAATGCTTTCTTCTTCCCTGCTAGCTGTCGGAGTCTTAACTGACAGCTTATAAATCAGCTTTTTGAATGAACAGTGCTGCTAAATGCATGATCTTCCATCAGAACAGTGAGTGTACCTTTTATTTGTGAAGAGGACCAGGTCTTATGCATGTGCTCCATTCTGTACTTCAAAGATAAATCTTCTGAAATTGCTATTTGGCGTTGCACGAATCAAATACTTGTTTTATCCTCTTTCTCTTGTTTTGAAATACACCATCTTTAAGTAACTTTTTTTTAAGTGGACTTCTGAAGTTTTTGGACTGTTTGGGGGAGACCACTGTAAACCAAGCCGTTCAGTTTTGAGAGAGAATTCTTATCTTTTCCCTTCCTTACCAACCTCCTTGAAAGCTGCTTCCTGTTCAGCGTTCTCATCTAACATGCTAATGGTTGAAGGCATAATGAAGCAGTAGGACAGGAGCGGAAGTGCCCATTGAAAAGTGCTGTGGATTTGCTGTGTAGAGCAGTTACTCTTGATGAGTACTACAGCAGAACCCACTCAGCTTAAGCCTGGCGCTGTGTTCTTCCAGGAAACTTTGGCTTCTGATGTAACTTTAAGAATTGTCACAGTAGAATGCTTGGAAACAATTATTTTGCAGTGCTTTCTGCTAAGTAGTTTTAGTCTATGGGCATATGGAAATCTGAGCTGTCCTGCCCATAATTGTTTCTAAATTTGCGTTAATAACAGGTGTGTCCCATGCCACAGGGGCATGCCCTTCAGAAATCTCCCTGAGGTTATTCTGTGCATCTTTCTAATCCAGTCTTGGATAGACTTGAGTCAATGGGAGTTTTGTTTCTGGCTTGGATAAGCACATGTATTTTCTGCATTTCACAGTGACGCTATATGAATGCACCAGTTTAGGTCAGTGCTTCTGAATGCATTGCTTCTGTCAAACTTATTTTCATTTTTCTACCAGATTTCTGTAATAATAAATGTGTCAGTATGTGCTTACGCATCTGTTTTCAGAAGGGTGATAGGAAATAACTTTATTTAGAAGTTTTTCATGATTTTGGTGGTGTCTGGACATGGTGATCTCAGTTGCCACTTTGATCTCTTCTTCATTGTCCTTTTTTTATGCTAACTGAAGGCTTATTCAACCTTTTTCTGCTGTGAGTTCTCATTCTTTCTTGATAGTTTTGTAGTCAAAAGAATTTTTATATTCTCAGCAAGTGTGCACACAATCCACTCTTTGTAATACTAGTCTTTATGTCTCCAAGAGTCATTTACTGCTGCCTCTTTTTTAACGTCTACCTGTGTTGTATGTGGCATTTCTAGTTTTTTTTAACATCTCGGGCAGCTTTTATTTTCTGCTGTTCACCTTTTCCAGGCCTTTTGTCCATGCCTTTCTGCTTGATCTCCATGACTTGAAAACTTGCCACATTGCCGAGTTTCTGCTTCAGTCCCTCACCAGTTGGTGCTGTTTTGTTTCACAGCCTGGGCATGTTGTGGTACTATTGCCTTCCACTTGTATGGATTTCATTGCACACTCGCATCTGCCTTCATAAACGACCGCTTCAGCTGCTCAAAAAGATGGGAGATGGATGGAGAGAAATAGTGAACAAAAGCTTGCTTTAATTAACTGTTTCTTTTTGCAGAGGGGAGAAGGGATGTGTATTTCTGTAACAATACCAGTTGGTCCTAATGCTGCTTGGCTTTGAAAAACCTACTTAAAAAAGCTTTAAGCCTATATGTAAACCTTGACAGAATGGGAAAGCCATCTGCTTAAGTGCTTAAGTTCTTTAGTAAGTTTCTGTGGCCTTTGTTAATATCTGTAGTCAGAGTTGGCTCATGTGTCTTGTTACAGACTGCAGTATATCTGAGAAGATCTCTCTTGCTACCATAAACTAGCTGGTGTTCTTGGTGTTGTGACTCCAGTCTAATTTCTTGCATCATAAGCAGGTTAAGGGGAAGAGCTGGCTTAGCTCATGCCATGGAGCAATGGTAGCCGTCTAAGAAGGACATTTTGGAGAGGGAAAGGAAGACTTCACCATGGACTTCACCATAACAAGCAGTAAGGAGAACGCAGATGAATGAGGAGAGAGGATGAAAGGAATTGTCACAGAGTGAGTTTCAAGGAGGGAGATGCAAAATGGCATAGGGATCTCTATGGAGAATGTCACTGTGGAGGAGTTCTAAGGAAAAAAACCCACACTGCCTCTGGAAGTGGAAGAGAAGAAATGCCACTTGTAGGTGAATAAAATGCATTTAACTATACCTTTAGGTTAAGTAATAGAGCTGCTAGCAAATCAGTCTGGAGACCATTGGTGCCAGCAAATGGGTTGAAGGGTTGAACTAAGTTATAATGGGATATAAATGTAGTGCGGGTGTTTCGGCATTCTTCCCCCAGGGGGTATTGTACGGCTACTGCTCCCGGCTGGCAGTTTTACAGCTCTGCTGGCAGCTCTGTGCAAATCATGTAATCATGCTTGCTCCTGTGATTCAGAAGACCTTGGGTGGTTTTATGCAGTTCTCACAGTTAAATTAGAGGATAAAGTAAAGAATCCTATCGTGTTTAGTTCTTACAGTTCTCACCAGGAGCCCTACCTCCTAGAGTGAGCCTATTCTTACTAAGAACCACTTAGGGCCTAGTATAGGAAATAAAAGATTCGATATTTTTAAATCCATACTCTTACTGTCATGCAAAAGGAATTGAGTCCCATGTCAGCAGAGCTGTTGCATCTTGGATCTGGTGTTGGAGTTCCCTTAGTATGTCATTGAATCTCTTCTGCTTTGAACAAACCAGTTGTTTGTTTGCTTAACCAAAAAATGTTTGATGCTACAGTTTGGAGATGAGGGTATGTGCTAGCTGCCTGAGAAAGTGAGGTTCAAGGCCACCTTCCAAAGCGACCAGAAAATAGGATTTGAAAAAACCCCACCCTTTTTCTCACCCTGGTGATTCTTTTACAGATTTAGAGGTGCGATCATTTCTCCCTGTATGTTTTTTTCTTAAATTAGTTATTAAAATAAATTCTTCGGAGATTAATTTTGCTGCTTGTAATTCTCAAGGGAATTCATATATAAGTTCTACAGTGAAGATGAAGACTTGCCCTCAGGTGCACTGAAAATCACCTCTTAAACAGCCACTACAGATAAGAACCACAGGTGCAAAGGTAAGGAATTTGACCATCTGGTCATGTGTTTATTTTAAATTGTTAAGGTAACCTACAGTTTCCTGATGATAGCACAAAAACAAGTGCTTTCAAGTGTTGCAATCATCTGAAGAACAATAAACTTTATCTTTCTATATGTTGAATTAGCCGTATTCCCTTCGTAGTGGAATCCTACTAGACTAAAAGCAAGTGGACAATGCTTTTTATTTTCTCTTCTAGAAATGTGTGGTATTTGTGATGTCCCCTTTCTTGCAGCTAATCTATACTAGGCTCAGTGCTTCAACTACTTACCTAATGTTCAGAATATTGAAATGCAGAAGAAGGATGGAAGGCATCAGTGGGCACTGTGGTTTCCAGATAATGTATATTAAATTTGAGGTGATGTCATTTTGATCAGTTGCATGAAAAACAACATACCACTTGTCCTAATTTCTGGTTATTTTATTTTTTTTTAAAAGTATTGTTAAAGCAGGAATATGAACTAGTGAGCAAAGCAGATGAGAGTTCTGGATGAGAGCTATGGATATCGTCTATCTGGACTTCTGTAAGGCCCTTGACACGGTTCCCCACAACATCCTGCTCTCTAAATTGGAGAGATATGGATTTGATGGGTGGACTGTTTGGTGGATGAGGAATTGGTTGAATGGTTGCATACAGAGGGTTATTGGTCAATAGCTCAATGTCCAGATGGAGATCAGTGACAAGTGGTGTCCCTCAGTACTGTTCAATATCTTCATCAATGACATAGTGGGATCGAGTGCATCCTCGGCAGGTTTGAGTGGCGTAGTTGATACACCTGAGGGACAGGATGACATCCAGAGGGACCTGGACAAGCTTGAGAATTGGGCCTGTGTGAACGTCATGAGGTGCACAAGGCCAGGGACTTGGGGATGAATACTGGTGCATGAAAAGTCGGACATGAGCTGGCAATGTGTGCTTGCAGCCCAGAAAGCCAACCATATCCTGGGCTGCATCAAAAGAAGCGTGGCCAGGAGGTCAAGGGAGGCGATTCTGTCCCTCTACGCCACTCTGGTGAGACCCCACCTGGAGTCCTGTGTCCAGCTCTGTAGCCCACAGCACAGCAAGGACATGGACCTGTTGGTGCAGGTCCAGAAGAGGGCTGCAAAAACGATCAGCAGGCTGGAGCACCTCTCCCACGAGGACAGGCTGAGAGAGTTGGGGTAGTTCAGCCTGGAGAAGACAAGGCTCCCAGGACACCTTATTGTGGCCTTTCAGTACTTAAGCGGGGCTTATAAGAAAGATGGGGACAGATTTTTTTGCAGGGCCTGTTGCCGTAGGGCAAGGAGAGAATGGTTTTAAACTAAAAGAGGGCAGATTTAGAAGATTTTTTTTTTGCTGAGAGTGGCGAAACAGTGGAAGAGGTTGCCCAGAGGAGGTGGTAGATGCCCCATCCCTGGAATTACTTGAGGTCAGTTTGGATGGGGCTCTGAGCACCCTGATCCTAGTTGAAGACATCCCTGCTCATTGCAGGTGGGATTGGACTAGATGACCTTTAAAGGTCCCTTCCAACCCAAACTAGTCTATGATTCCATGATTTTTTTTTTGTAGTAGCTAGAAATAAACTTCTTCTAAATTAGTTTATTTTCTAGAATGTTTTTCAATGTATAGTAATCCCTTGAGAGAGATAACATGGAATACATACGGTCTTATTAGAAGACTATTAAAGAACCTAATATCAGAAGACAACTTGTTTATAACCTGTGGCCAAATTATGGTTAGTTCACTCCATGCCTTAAAATACCATGCAGTTCTGCTGTGCACTGAATCAGTTTCTCTGCTTTGTTCTGTGGAGGGTTATAATTTCTGTAGTTCTCTTCCATGGTTGGTGATCACTGAAATTTTGGAGAATTGTAACAGACATGTTAAGACTGGTGTGAATGAGAATGTCTGGGAGTAGAGGTACCAGAAGGAGTAACAGCAGCAGAATGGCTATTAGATTGGCATGTGTTGAAGTCACTTAGATTAGCAGGTCATCAAAATCCTAGCATGTGTCTATGTGCAGGTGGTCAGGGGCCGAAGGACCTGAGCAAATCCTGATGACTCAGAGGCAGGACAAGATAGACAGACTGATTTCTGACAGTTCCTAAAGGGTACAAAAAGGCCTATCCAAATCCAGCACGCAGTTGCCAGCCCAAGAAGAGCCCAAGGTGGTAAGAACTCGATAGCTGGTGTCCCTTTTTCTCTGTGTTGTCTCAAGGAGTCCTAGACAGACCTTCTGGATTCAGGAGTCTTGGCACCTGAATTCTGCACAGGCTACACACACCCAGGTGCTTGTGAGCATGTGGATATGAAGGTGCGAGTGAATGAAATCAGTTTTGTTTCAAAATGAAATCAGCTTCCCTTCTTACGCTGCCTGGCTTTGTGGTTTGCTGTGTTGCTGCTGCAACATAAGACATAATGGCAAAGAGGAGGGATGGATGTAGCTGGGTGTTTTTTAAAGATTGAAAGGATGGACCCAGGCTAAAGACACCATGAAGGGAAAGTGGAGAGCAAGAACTGGATGCAAAGATTTTCAGCAATGTATCTGATGAGATCGTTTTGGAAGACTTAAAATACAAGTCCAGAGATTAGGGGTAGGTTGATTTCTCGGTGGTATCTTTTAATCATCTTGATGTTTGAATGCAACTTAAAAGCAGATTGCTCTGGGCCAAATTCGGCCTTTGATTATCCCTGTAAAAGGTCACTGGAGGCTCCTGGACACAATTAAAAGCAGATTTTTTTGTTAAATTCCTACTATGTTTATGGCAACAGTTAGATCAGGCCTACTTTTTGGTCTGGTTTCTCACCAGAACTTATGACAGAGATCAGACATACTGTGGTCATGGAGGGTCAACGATATCCTGACTTACAATAAATGGATAAAAACAGTTCCTCATATTTAGTATCAATGTCCAGACTACAGTAAAAAACAATATAAACCAGCAGAGCTGAGTGCTCCATATGAATTTAAAAAGACACTGATGTTCCTGAAATAGTGCCCTACAAGTAGCATGTGACCAAGGCTTTCAGTTTCCCAACTACATGTTTCACTTCTACCTAGGTTCTAAGTTGAAGCTCCCTGCATAGTGTCAGGGTTGATCCCTGCCTTCTAATAAAAGCAGCCACTAATCAAGTCAGAAGTGACTCTATGACTGGGCTTTCACTTTTCAGTTACTTCACACTCGGATGTCTGTCTTCCTTACAAATGTTGAGTATTATTTCAACTGCAGGGATATCTACAATCCTAGGTGTGCTGTGCTCCCAAATAAGAGTCATGGTTTGTACTTGTGAGTTTCACATTCAAGGACTTTTTCTGGTGATCCGTAAATACATGGGTAATTACAATGTGTCTTGGTTTTCTCCCCTTTCCTATCTATTACATTTTAAAATACTTTTAAAAATACAATGAATATTTTTTTGATGTGAAGAATCACCATAGTTGGCAGAAGTATTGAAATGATCACATGTCAAATAACGGATGTGATATCCTCTTATGAAGATGTGGTCTGTATTTTGGAGAAGTTTGAAGTTACTGAAGGTTGCGAGAAAGTAGGATCTGATTTAAATCAAGGGATCTGATGGCTCACTCAGGAAGAATGACACTGTGAGAGTTGGTTTGAGTTGGTTTTCAGGGTGGCTATAGATTTAGGTGACCAAAATGTAAGGGATTTTAAACAAATTGCAGCTGGAGGAGAGTGAAGAGACACTGACGTATTTTATCTTTGTAGATTACTGGTGATTTCTTGTCCTGAAGCCTGATCGCTCAGTATTGAGTGAAGGTGCAACCTTATCTGTCATGGTCGAGTATATTGACGTTTTACTGGCATGATCTCAGCTCTAGCCAAAGTCCTGTGCTACAGTGTCCTTAACCCAGCAGAGCTGATCCAGGATCAGTCTTTGGTTCTAAAGTCCTGATGGAAGGACATCTCCCAACAAGGGGAGAGTGCTTCCCTCCTCTCCTCCCTCCTTCCTCAAAAGCTACGAAAGGAAAGCTTAGAAGATGTCAGTGAACATCCTCATCTGATTCACTTCATAACATTAACATCTGCAGAAATCTGCAAGTCTTTACAGTAGAGTCAAAGAGGAGTAGTAAACAGATACAAGAAAAATGTTTAAAATTTGTTGAAATAAAGTACATTTAAAAAAAAAGCACCAATTACATATTTTGTAGAACAAAATCCATCAGGAACTCTGATTGCAAAAGCTGTCTCTTGCCGAAGTGAAGCTGTGCCAAAGTCCCTGTAGGCATGTTGGAATTGGGTTGTGTCAAAGTGAACTGAGGCAGAACTTCAAAACAAGTGCATCCCTGCTAGTTATAATCTGGGGAGGGTCCTGAACAAATGTAGGTGACATTTGCATCTTCCGTTTTCACACAATGTTTATTGACTTTTTTTTTTCTTTTTCTGTGTTACAACTAGAGACTTTCAGATTTAAGGTTCTGTAACAGACCCAAATTCCCTTTTAGTTTTTCTGCTTGCGTTAAAGATGATACTTACTTTTTATTCCATAACATCATGCAGATATGCTAACATGCATGTACTCATGACAACAGCACATGTGGCTCTGTTAACGCTGTGTTAAATTTGTAATCTGAGTTGAACTTGACTTCCGCGAGTGGGATTGTCCCATCTATAGCGAGACGCTTTCAGTAAAACACCAGCGAGGTTAATTCAGTTTGCAGTGGTTGCCTCCCCTTTCTGCTATGCAAAGTCTATACCAGGGGCATTGTGTGCAGGAGGAATAGCTCTCGGTGCAGTCATCTGCCTGGAAGTGGCGTTGCTTGCTTGTTAGGCCATACTGTGTTCCAAATTGCCTATTTTAAATGAAGAGCCTATTTTAAATAGGGTGAAGCCTATTTTAAATGAAGAGCTTGCATCCTTCAGTCGGTGTTTCTCTTGTTCATCTGTTTCTCACCATATACGGTGTGGTCCTAAGCTCTGTTTTGTGCGTGGGACTTTGCTGCGGCTAAACTGCTGTCCTCTGCCCTGCAGCTCCAAAGCTCTGCTAGAACAGCCTACACTCACAAGGGAGCTCTTGTGTCCTCAGACTTTTCCCCAGTGTAATATTTTGATCATCCGAGACGCTGCAGGTCACTCTTAGCAAATGAAATAGGCCACTTGCACACATCTGCAAATGCTTTTAACAGAAACCCATCTTCACTGTTTTTAGTTCTCTTGTAGGCTGGGATCCTTCCACGACTTGAGACTGGACACATACCTCTCTTTCTGCACACTTTGTGCCTTGGGGAGGTAGTCAAAGTCTATATTCAAGTGATGCTATTTTAAAATAAGCCATTTAGTTGAGATCACAGAAAGGTTTAAACCTGGAAACTAAACTTGCCTGCCTTCCACAGGACTTCAAGAACACGCACATTCAGACCGAATCAACTTGACTTTTGCAAAATCAGCACTTGATGGGTGTTCTGCAAGGTCCAGATTTCTGCCTTGATTTGAGTGTTACCAGTTATGACAATATTTTTTTCATGTGGATTTGAACATCTTAGGATGCTTGAAGTACAGAATGAGAGCAACTTAAATTTATGGAGCTGTTCTGTAAATGTTGTGTGGGGGTTTGGTTTTGGTGAGGGATTTTTTTGGTGTGTGTTTTGTTATTCTTTTAAACTCAAATCACTTTTTGTTGGCCATTACGGTTTCATTTGTGATCTAATTTGTGGAGTTAATAGAATGTGTGTTTTATCAGGTAATTTCATGACTTCATTTTTCAAATCTAATATGAAGGAGGTGAATAAGTTCAAAGCTCTATAATGATCCTT
>VYZM01007706.1:0-70753 GCA_013398915.1 Dromas ardeola | reverse complement strand
GTATGACTAGACTGAAGCAGGAGTCGAACAAGATACTTATAGGTGCTACACAGAGAACCACTGGTGTTTTAAGGGGATAGCATTTTTCCCTGAGTCCTCACGAAAGGTTGGACATGTTTGCCTTAGTAACTATGTTATCTTTCCAAGCTCTTCATTATTGTCCTCACTTGTTACTGTCACTTCTGAGATGGATTTTGTGACTGTTCCTTAGCTGATCTATTGCAAAGTCGGTGTTGCTTATGCCATTTTCTATCCAGCATATCTTGGATAGAAGCATATCGGCTTCTATCCAAGCGGATCCAGGTGTCTTTGCTCACAAGAACTTCTCTGCTTGAAGAGTAGTAACATGCAGGGAAGACAGCCTCTTTGCTCAATTTAGATTTACAAGAGGATACCAGACTTGGCAGTAAAATAAAGCTTCATCATGGTATTATGTCACTAAGGTGTCAGCACTGGGAAATGATGTCAGTTGAGATTGTTTCCTGAAACTCCCTTTCCCAGGAGAGAGTTTTGGTTTAAATTCAGTCTCTTTGCCAAATACAGTTTGAATTACCAGCGTTGTGTGTCAGTGCTTCCGCAATATCTGACAATACCATCCCTCTGCCACACTTTGAGTTAGGGAAGTAGTGTCTGTTTTGCAGGATGAGAAACAACTGTGGCAGGACATGGATCATGCCATATGTTACCTTCCTTGTCTTTTATTTTTCCAACTTCTGCTTTGATATAGCAGACTTCTACGGGGAAAGTCTGCTTCTCAAGCCAATCTTAATACACGGTGGGGATTTGCCTTCTCTAAGGGCCTGCGATTTGCCTATAGGGAAGCAGCAGTGATGGAAATCCTGTTCTGGTTTCTGCAATCGGGGCACTGGGTTGCTCTTTTGTGGTCTGCTCTTTGGAGACTGCTTCCACTGTGCCTATCATAACCTTATTTAATCCTAATGCAAACTTTGTAGTTACTTACAGTAATGTTCCTGAATACCTAAATACACATCATCATTGTTAACGCTCTAGATCATGGCCTGTGATATTTTAATTTTTTTTATTTGTCTGTTTTAGAGAAGGAAAACCTTTCATTCATTTAAAATCTCAGCATTCCTCCCATATATCTAGAAGCCCTCTGAAAATGTGGGGCTGACACAAGGTGCTGTAGCTCCATGATAGGTGGAGGTCTGTTCTGGGATGCGAGGGAATATGTTAGTTGTAGGTAGCCAGCAAAAATTTCAGGCACTGACTTTGAAAAAATATTCATAGTGTTGCAGACAGCTGCGTAAGCTGCATAGGTGACACTCTTGTTTCAACTAGTTCTGTAGAAAATAGAGAAAATGTCATATGGCAAAAATAAGTATAAACAGTATTTTTGTAATCTAATAGGTTCCTTAGTAAACTTAAACTTTTGGTTACAGGTAAAACTCAGTTCTGATTTTTTTCCTGCATACTCAGTACGCATGTTCTCCAATTTTAACCCATGTAATAGTAAGGACACACTTATATAACACTATCCTTGACAAAACTCTTTATTTAATGCTTAATTTTAAACATTCGCAGTTCTATAATGTGATGATTTTGAAGAAGCTAGTCATTAATGTGAGGGAGACTGCATTTGTGCTTTCAAAGGACATCCCATTCAATCAGAACTGTGGGTTATTTTAAGCATAATTATTTCCAGGATCTTGTTTTCTCAGTTTATCAAAGTGTTTTAAATAAAATGGGAAATTTTTGATACTGCCAGTTAGACTAAGCTGGGCGACAAGTCTTTTTCATTCTAGTAGGCTTTCCAAGTGTTATTTTGAAACATTTTTCTAGAGTTGAGAAATTCTCTAAAAATAGTTTTGTTTTGTCAAAGCAAGAAATAATTTGGAAGCGTTGAGAAGAATAGATAAGTGAGAACACCCATGAGCAATGACAGTGAGTACAAGCCCTCTCTTCCTACACAGACTTTATCTACATTATGGTGAAAGAGTTTTTGTTCTGAATGTTGTGATCCTCCCAGTGACTTCCACTTCTCATTGCAATACCTGATTATGGGACTGCTTTTGGACATTCGCTGAAGTAAATATGTAAGGGAGGCACTATTTCTGTTACTTATTGCTGGAAATTGCTTAATTGTTTGGATGGAGTTTACCTGACATTTGCTCAGTAATGTAAACATTTGGACAAATATTCATAGTTTCAAATAACTCAAAATCACTTAGCTAATAGAAGAAAAACTTTACCAGAAGTAGTTGATTCTTTCCCAGAAGCTTGCAGCAAGGAGTGTTATGGATCCCTGAAATACAGTATTTGATTTGCATGATCTTCACTGCACTCTGACATTACTTGTGTTGCAGAGGCCTTCTGGAGAATGAAAGTAGTAAACAAAGTCCTTTGTGTTTCCACACTTTGGATAATAAGCTGCGTAGTTTCAGGAAGAGCAGTAAATGCGTGTACCCCTCACATTATGTATTCAAATACATGCTTTTGAAGTTGTCATTTTATAAAATATAAAACACAGGCCACCACGAAGACAAGACAGGTAGAAAAACTGTTTTGCTAATTGGGAAAATTCCATTTGACTTGATATTGAGGTAGGGAAGGGAAAAGAAAAAACCTGTATGTGTGTATCAAATGTGTGCCAAATTTTCACTTTTATTGAAAAACTAAACCCAGCTTTGTCACCTGGGGAAAAAGAAAAGCAAACCAAGAAAACTCTTCTGTACTTCCCTTTAGCTAACAAAATATTTATCTGTATTGGCTGTATGTTAACAAACATATATCAGACAAAGGGTCAGACACATACGGTCCGTATAATTTCATATTTTCTACATATCCACATAATCTTTAACAGTGGAGTGCTTTTTCAGAACAGGAGTTTTACTGGGTGCTTTTGATGGAGGGAAAAATTTGGTAGATACTGGCTGAGAGGTTGTTTCCGCCAGCATGGGTGGGATATAAGAAGGTCCACAGTTGGGAGCGGACAAAGAATCCAAAAGACTCAGTCATCAGTAATTTGGGCAGAGCATGGAGAGTGGGAGGTGAGTGTGGGAGGAAATGGGAGAGACATAGGTGGAGACAATATTGGGCAAAGCTGATGACATGAGACCTTGTGCCTTGAAAATCAGAGCCAGCGAAGACTTCTAGAGCTGCCCCAATTTAACAGATGCAGGTGGACGTTTTGTGTCAGAGCAATTTGGTTCCAGTATGGAGTGTATCCAGAGAGCTAGGTCTTTTTCTGGTTTATTTCCACACAGAAAAATGACAAATTAAAAAAAAAAAGTGAGGGGGGGAAAAAAAAAGAAAGAAAAAAAAAGTAGTTTTCTTTAGCAGACTTCCATCAAGTAGGAGGTCCAAACACATTGCTGTTCTTATCAATGTTGATACAATTTTGGCAGCAATTCTGCAGAATTTATTTATCTAATGGAATGTGTCAGCCCTTGCTAAGGTGCACCATTTGCTATGCAGGAATGGTAGGTGTATTAAAGCAGTATGAAGTTGCCCTGCATCTAAAAATAGAAGTTTCTGGCAGAAAGCAAATGGAAATCTGCGTCATACATTTTTATTTGAAGGAAATTAACTGTGAATCAGATCTGGACATAAGAGAGGATTTGTCTTAAAATTAACACGGTGTTTCTATTTGAAGGAGTGTATCTGTAAATCATGTCTGGACATAATGAAAGGTTTGTTTCAAAGTGTTGTAAGCAAATACTGATAATACTAATGCAATGCCAAATATGTAATGCTTCTTTTTTAAAATCTAACTGAACTTTCTTACCTATCTGGAAAAATGTGAATTAAAATAGAGCACACCTTTCTGGTGTTTCCCAGTACCTGCCAAGTATTGTTTCTGCATGCTAATAAGGCTATCTGTTATTAGCTTAGCTCTGGGTAACTCAGAAGGTTTACATAGGCAGGTGGGGCTGTGCTTTAAAAAATCCTGTGCTGCATCTCTTAATTAAAAGAGAAAATCTAGACAGTTGTCCTTGCTGTAGCGTATGCAGTGATTGAACATAGTCTTGCTCTGTGCCAATCCATTAAATGCCTAATGGTCAAGTTAATGCCCAAGTTACGTTAAAAATCTGGACCAGCATGTATGGATCCACAAACAAGATACGGCAGAGTGGTGGAAGTGTTTGGATTGATTAAAAATAAGCTACTGGCTGGTGAGCGCCTACACATGCAGCTCTCCTTTGGTAGCACGTGCGAGGTAGCTACTGCGCCATGGTGGTGGAGTCAGCTCACTGGCAGCACCTGGTAAGGGCATCTCAAGGGCAGTTTTTGTGAAATGCTGGGAATCCATGCCCTACCTTAGCTTACAGCAACTCATTTAGGTAGTCATGTCTTCATATCTTTCTGTCAAGTAGAATTGGTTTTGGTAAAAGAACATCCTGAACCTTCTTTTTGATATAATTCTAATGAGCACACGGAGAATATGTGCAGAAAAAAATGCTCAACATTTCGTTGGCTGATGTAAATCTACGTTGGTTCTAGTTATTCCTGAGTTCACCAGGACTAACTGGATGTTTCATGTGAGAGGTTCTGCACACCAGGAAGGTACCTCTGAAAATCTGGGCTTCAGTCAGGAATGTTTTCTGGAGAATGGGACTGAAGCATTTGGGCACGTGCTCCTATCGTTATGAGCTCATCTGAAGTATATGTGGACCTGATGCATGTTCACAACAAATTGGTGTAGATTTTGGTGAAAGGCTTGATTTTTATTTTTACTGCCATCTGGATAAAGAATTGCCAGCCTTCGACCTGCTTGCTGCGGTGACTGCGCACACGTTGTAGGGTTGGTCTGTGTATGCAGGGTGGCCATTTATCAAGGATTTCTAGATACTTGGTAGCCCCACTGGAGCAGCAGTTACCCAGTGTCCAGAAAATACAGAAAAATGGCCAAACAAAATACCTAGAGGGGAAGAAGAGGGTCTGTGTGGGAAGAAGCCCTCAGAAGTTTGGTGGTACTGCCTCCTGACTGATGGATCATTTACACGTTTTAGTACATAGAGCAGTACAATTATTTTAAAGGTCTGGGTGTTTGTCACATTCATTACTTTCTCAAAGACAAACTTTAACTTCGTACCAGGGGACAGAAACAATGGAAGGCTTTTGAATCTGTCCTTTTTCCTTTATGTATTTCTCCTTCAGCCAAAGACCGTATTTGTGACTTACGATTTCAGATTAAACCTGCACTTACCCCTTTCTGATTATTTGTGATGTGGTTCTAAAGGAATAGTGCCTTCTTGACTGGTCCTTCAGTTGTTAGACCCAGCTAGGAATAGGTCTGGGATGGTTAAGAGTGTGAGAACCCAACTGGAGAAGAAAGACAGGAGCATTTTCCTCTCTGAGTAGATGAAGCTTTTTAAGAAGCAGCCATGAGATCCACGCTGTCGTATAAAACAGGAGGGAGGGAAAAAAAGGAGGAACTATGTTGTGAAGTTTGATTTCAGCAACCTTCTTCAGGTTCACTCTGCTGCTGGGGAGACTAGGAGCTGGGGGAGCATGTGGCTGGAGTGAGTGTGGGCCTTAAGAAGCCAGCTCTACATATTACTTTATTACTTGCATATTGGGAATATGCAGAATTGCTTTTTCTTCCCCCCCTGCTTGTTTAGGCTATGCTTGTCCAGACTGCCTTCAGTGTGTATATTTAGCACTGTAAGTTCGAAGTGATCTCTTTGTAGTAATTGCTTGTAAGTCAGTTTCTAAAAATATTCCGCCTAGTCAGATTGTTTGAAATCATAAGAATAGAGAGCAAATGCAGAAAATGAGAACACAGATTAGGTGGATTTGTTTTTAAATTAAGTGAGTGGAAAATATTTACAGGATTCATTGTTCTCTGACTGTAAAAGCTGCTATTGAATTCCTCTTTGTCTTCATCTTAAGTAAACATGTATTTCTGGGAGCCTTCAAGCAATGTTTTTCTCTATATTAAATGCGCATCTCAAATGCCAGCGTCTTCTGCTTAATGACCTGCCGAAGGCCTTGTTACACTTTCACTATTGACTTAATCGTTGTGTTTGGGAATCTTCTGACACGAAGGCGTGTAATTCAGCCACTGTTAAACATCTTGTCCCATGCTTTGACCATTTGGATTTCGTCCTAGAAGTCCTTTGAGGAAATGTACTTTGCTTAGTAATAACTTCATGTGGCCTATTTAAATCTGTCCTGTTTTCATTTGCACAGTCCAAAATGCTGTGACACTATTGTTGGCACGTCAGAAATACAGGTTTAATCCTCCTTCACCGTTTGTCCTAAAATGATACTTTAGTATACAAGCCTATCACAATCAGTTGTCGTGGTTGTTTTGATACATCTGTGGTGTTCTGGAAGGCAATATTGATAGGGAGAAACTAATATATTTTAACAGACGTAACTGGAAAAAAGTGGAGTTGTTTTAAGGAACAAAAGTGCTGTTTCAGTCTCTGAAAGTTTGTTACAGCAAATGATTGATTGAAAAACCCCCAAAATATTACTTCTCTCTAAAAACCTGTTTGGCCTGCCTTTTGAAAAAACTTAATGACCATCTTCTGAGGTCAGTATAATCCACACCTGCACTCAGATAGTTGCTGTACCTGAAAGTGGGGTTTGTCTGAATTCACCGGATCAAGAGGGGAGAATGACTTTACCTCTGTATGGATTCAGATGAAATGGCAGAGTTGCTGTGAATGTTTCATTTGCATCACATTTCCCAAATCTGTGTCTGATTCAGTTGTCTGGTTGCTGTCTCAAGATGCTTTACAGAAGGTGCTTGAAAGAACTTGAGGAAAAGTAGTGCACTGCGTGCTAGCACAGATAAACTAGAGCTGGTGGGCTGTGGGAGTCCTGAGGTAAGAACAGAGACCTTACTCCTCCTTTCTGTTCTTGCACAGGGCTTTGCCTCCTAAGCCATGGCATGAGCTCTGCTCTTTTTGTTTCCAGGGCAATTGCTGTGTTTCCATAGTCTGCGTGAGCAGTGATACCTTGGAGATAAGCAATGGTCATGTGCAAAGAAAGAGAGACAAGCCAGTCTTCCTGTTACGGAAATCCCACTGTACTGGGACTCTGTTTCTCCACATCTCATTCCCCTTATATTGCTGGTGTAGCTGGAAGAATAAAGCACCCTCCAGCTGCGTCTCTTTGCTGCCCCCAAAAAGAAAGATTGGAAAGTTAATGCTGGACTCATTCCACCATCCCTTCCTGCCTGTACTGAAAGATAGTTTGGATCAAAGCAAATGGGAAACTGACAGCTAAATCTTGGTTAGACAGCTGACCCGTTACTCGGCACCAGAATACCACTAAATTTTGGACTTAATACGTAAACTCATCCAGTGCAAATCTCTGACTACAGTGAAACGTGATGTTTGGGGTGGATTAATGATTCCCTCTGTTAGAAATTCCTAAGTTAAAAATATGAACATCCTTCCCATAATGAGGAAATACAAACTAACTGCCAGAAGTGTTTCAAGGGGAAGAATGTGATTGCCCATCATTTTAATAGCTTTAGCTGTTTTAAATAAGTTTAGAATCCATCTTAATTGCTTTCTAAAATTTTTAGGTTACTGTATTTATTCATTTAGTCATCTTCTATATAAATATATTTCAAAATTAGGTGATTAAAGAAGCTTTTTCCTCCTTTCCTGATAGAAACAATAGGGGACCTCAGCCTCCTTGTAAGGCTTGTTTTGAAAACATCTAATGATTATAGGATGAATGAGGATTTGTATTGCTTATTTATGATGCCTCATCTGGATTTCCCCGTGCCTGTGAAGCTTCATTTGGACCTAAATTAATTAGATGACGATAATTAAAAGAAGACCTTTGATTTGAGAGCAGGAAAGCATGTTCACATAGAGGCTACACCCTCTTCTTTATCTGACAGCATCCTTGAATGATAGCAGCATGTAATAATTAGGTGTGTCAAGTTACGAGTTGATTCATCTTCCTTAAGTGGTCCCGGAGGAAGAGGCGGAGGATGACTTTTCTCCAGAGGAGGTTGCAGACAGTAAGATGCATAATGTTTCTTGGGTGATTCTCAATTCCTGATACTTCCTTAGAACACGTAACTGCTAATATTTAAGTTCTTGAGCTCTGCAACATCCCTGAAGTGCAGACACGAAGGAGGCGAATGCTGCTAAAGTAAAAGATAGGAGAGTGAGCAGAAACACAGCATGTGCATGAAAGTAACGTAGCGGTGTTGGGGAAGTAAACCAAAATGAGTTCATTTTACAGAGGTAAACCCAAAATCTTCAGCATGCCAGTCAGCACAGCACTTGCGTCCCTTCTGCCTGTTTTGTATAGTTTACTGTGTGTGTTTCAGCAAGCGTATACACTTAGTCCCTCCTGTAACTGATGAAAGTAATCAGTGTCCTTTTGAATATGGAGCCCCAAACACCACAGGCTTCATGAATTATTTTTTCTAGGAGTGATTTTCCACAGTTGCTGGGCACTGTTGATCTAGTGTTGAATACATTGAAGATAACAATGTTCTTTACCTCTGACTTTGGATTGCAGTCCACCTACATGTGGGTGCAAGTGCATCCTGAAAAGAAATTTCTATTAATTATAAAGCAGGCTGAAAATACTAAGTCATGTCCTTGGTTCCCTAGATTTTGTAATACCATCCGGAAGTGGCTAACCTTTTTTAGAATGTTTTAGCAGCTTTCTGGTACATGTCAAACCGATCACCCAAGCACAAAACTTTGTTCAGATTCCTGTGTCTGGGCAAATGCTCCACGGTCTTCTCCTTACACCTGACTTTATTTCAGCAGCTCTGGTACCAGAGGAAGAGTAGGGGCTTCAAGTGTGTGAGAGGGATGATGGCAAGTTCCTACCTGCAAGATAGGAGGTAGGATAGTTGCTCCTGAAGAAGAAGGCGCTACAAATAAGAGGAGAATGAACAAATTAGAGTAATTTTTTTTTTTTTTCTATTTTCTGGCTCTTCTGGAAAGGAAGCCACTATGCGTTATCCCGTACTTCGAGATCTCAGTCTGAAGGAACTTGGCAGGAGTGAGGAATGTCACAGGAAGGAAAGTGAATTAGGAATTTGTGCTACTAATTTCTATTTATTTTATTTGCTGTTTAGAGGTAATCTGCTGCTGGAAATACACATCCTAACCCAGGTGTTCCCGCTGAAGGAAAATTATTTTTTAATGGTTTATTATGAAAACTTTAATAATATTGCCATAATTTAACACATAAATAAAAGTTTGAAAACTTCAACCCTGGAAGAATATCGTTAAACATGGAAAAATTCACAGGTAATTTTACTGATCTTTTGAGCCTGTAACTGCTGTGAGATGAACAAATGGTGTAGGATGAAGCCATGTCTGTAGGATATCAGAATTTTTGCCATTAAATGAGAAGATCAGACCCCATAACAGAAGCTAAGTCAAATAATATCTTCTACATGAGGTCAGAGTTCAGTCTTCAGATAATTCAGTG
Organism: Dromas ardeola; assembly: GCA_013398915.1. NCBI lineage: Eukaryota > Metazoa > Chordata > Aves > Charadriiformes > Dromadidae > Dromas > Dromas ardeola. Next base: position 61,360 of record VYZM01007706.1, on the reverse strand, counting down.
TGATGATAAGGTGTACGCATGAGTTAACAGTCATAAAGTAGAGACGGGGTGTCATCTAGGGAGTTTCTTCTGGCTCACGAAGCAAAGCTAGCAACTAGTCTACCTTATTTTTAAGATGTTAACCCCAAACACAGTAAGGGAACACTGAAAGCTGACATAGAATTAATTGTCAAGAAGCATTATCAATATTAAGGCCACTTATACTGAGAAGAAGGTACTAAATAAAAATTACAATTGTAATGATAATTGTAAAATTGATGGAGGGAGGAGCAGATGGGACTGAACCTTCCCTTCAGAACTTAGCCCACACCTGGCTGATGTGTTGGTGCTGTAAAACTTTTGTTCCCATCTCCAATTAATGGAATATGTCTGGGGACTCTCAGGCAAGGGAGGCAAAAGCATCTTGGAATGTATCCAGCTGAATATCAACTGGGTTGTGCTCTACACTTGCGATACTTTTGTTTTCAGTCTCCTAGTCTCATCGGAAATCTTCCTGAATAAGCTTTTGTTTGTTTTTCCTTTAAGATCATTTGGCACCGTAGAGGGACAAGGACTCTCAGGGTGATACCAACAAACTTTGGAGGCAGCAGATCTGGGGGAGAAAAAAAAAAAGAAAAGTATGTATTCATACACCCTGTGAGAGGGCCATGGTCAGGTGAGCATGGGGAATGCAAGACCTGAGGGGGTTTTAGATCATAGCACAAAAAACAACACTGGAGTAGACCAAAACCAAATGCCACTCTTGCAAGGGACAGACAGGAGAGTGACTCCCCTTTGCTCTGGGGGAAAACTTAAACCACCACCTTGAGGGGCTTTGCACAAGGAAAGGCATTCTAAATATTGAGGTAAGTAGGGGAGGGACAGGAAAGTCCATGAAGATAAGCTAGAAGATACAACTTGCAATTTTACAGGGCATCCTGAAATAATGAATGCTGCCTTTGAGGGGAGTGCATGATCCACATCTGGTTTTGGCATAAACATATCAGTGCAGGTTAGTGAGTAAATACTTTTTTTATGGTTGCTGTAGGTTCAGTTTGTTTTTGTCCTTCCTGAAAGATAACAATCTGGACGTCAAGCTGTCTTTTGCAAAGGATACTTGCACACGTATATGTAAGCATAAGTGTAGCAAAAACAGTTCAATTCACATTCAAAAAAATAAATCACTTTGTTGTCAACACTGTTCTTATTTGCCTGACAGATATATATCCCAAGAATGACAGGAAAGCCGAGCCCTCAAGTTTTCATCATGTTGTCTTAAAAATATGCCTTTTCTTTCTTTCCCCCCCTAAATGCAAGTGAAACAGTTTTATGTAATACCCGCTCTCTCAAGTACAAGTAAGAATTGCTGGAATACAGGTCTACAGTTGGTTGATACAGTCAAAGGGCTCAGTCTTCGATGCTGATGTAAGCTGATCTGAGAATAGGTTGTCACCAAGGTGCAGCCCCGTCCTCCTCGCCCTGCACTAGCTGTATGCTCTTACCCTGTAGCTAGACAGCCAGCCCAGAAAGGCAATTAACAAATTCATCAGGCTAATGTCTAATTGTCCAGTTTCAGATGATTCCTTCTGAGTTCAACTTCATCTTTGTTGATAAACACTGATTTAGAAGTGCTTTCCTACTTTGATAACAGTATTCATTACCAAACTAATTAAATTAATAAACACATTTAATTAATTACACTCTTCTGTAATTCTAATATATCTCTAAGATTAAAATAATGAGAAAAAAAATGTTCCTTGTAGAAGTCGACTGTCTGGCATTATCTCTCATGACAAACCAAATCCCGAAATACACTTAATGAGCTTCCTTAACTAGTCTAGATCAATCATTAGATAATGTTGATGGTTCTTGTTTACCGTTTTTCAAGCTATGTGTTCTCGCTTGCTATAATAAACGTTAGTGTAATGAACAGCATTATACTTAAGTTAAAAACCAACGCTTGAACTCAAAGATCAGAAAGGAACGTACCAATAACCTCGAGTTTCTTGTAATAGATCTGTAACTGCTTCTGGGCTAGGTGGTGGTTAATAACGTGATCTGAACTCCTAATTCCTGCAGGCACTGCCGTTCAAAGCAAGTGTGCTGCCGTTCAAAATGGAAAGCCACACTGTAGCTTGGACACAGGGAAAGGCTGAAGAGGCTCCGAAGCGCTGCATTGCATCCCAGAGGCTGAAGAAAAGTGTGAACTTAGTGGCACAGACTCAACTGCTCCTCTCCCCAAGCTGGTCATGTCTCTCCAGTCTCTCCAATCTCAGCCTGACCTAGCCCTGTCCCTTGTGCACCCTGGCTGCTTTGTCATCTCCTCTGCTCTCTTTAGGTACCTTCTACCAGTCTCCTCCTCCAGTCAGTCCCAGATGTCCAGATGTCCCCCTGGGCTCGCTATGGAAATCACCACCCAAGCTCTTTGAGCTTCCTACCTGCAAACCTCTCCCCCTCCCCAGACACCACTCTCCTTTCTGGGGTGTCCTGATCCTGTCCTCCATCAGTGCCCCAATAGCTTTTTCCCATTTTGCTTGTTCAGCTGGTTCCTGCTGCACCGAACTGCCCTTTTTCCGAATCTTTCCCTCCCTCTCATGCATAATTTTTTTTCCCCAGTCTCCCCCTCCATTCAAATCTTTCCTGTTTCCTGGCTCTGTCTCACACTCTTTACCAGCCTTAACAGATCTGTCTCCCTTCTTGCTCATCCTAGACAACTCATTAATTTCTAAACCCTAATCTCCTTATCTAGCCAACCCTTATGACCAACTATGACTGCAGCTCCTCACTATTAGATAATCAATTCTTGCCAGACTCCTATCTGTTTCCTCTCTCAATCTGTCGTTTCTATACCCTTTTGTTGGGGTTAAATGTCACTCCCTGCCCCGGTGGTGGGCAAGTGTCACTAAGGCCACCGCAGGTGTGTGAGACCAGTCTTCCCCACTCCTAGCTCCAGTGCTGGCTCCTGCCGCTTTGGGCTGGTGCCTGCTTTGCAATGCTGGAGCACGGAGTCTAGAGTGGTGCTGAGATGGAGCCAGCTCAGGTGGCTTTGTGTATAAAACCCATTACTTCTTTTTATTGTTGGTAATTTTAAGAGCTTTTGCGTTGTTCTGCTCTCTTTGGGAGTGCTTCTGGTTACTGTAAGCATAGCAATACTCACATCTAGTGCAGACTGTACATATTCTATCAAAAATAGGCTATATTGGTTTTAAACATGGCAATGAAAGGCAAGCTGGAGTTGTCAGTAGAGATTTTGACACCTGTTTCAGAAGGGCCAAGATTTGTCTCACAATGGTCATAGCTTTTTGTTCCCATGCTCATAACACTCAAAGGATGTCACACTGCAGTTCTCTCTGTCGGTAACCTGTGGGTGTGCTTCTCAAGGAGTTCACTGAAAACATAAAAAAGCCTGTAGCAAGTACTCAGAAGTCAAAATGTAAGCCTGCATGTGTAAAATTCAGGCTGCTTCTTGTTTACTTGTAAGTCTTTGTTATGTAGCATACCATTTCTCAAATAATATGTGATCAGGTCATGGTGTTTTCCCCAGTTTTTTGGGGAATTGGACTTGATGATCCTTATGGGTCACTTCCAACTCAAGATATTCTATGATTCTATGAAATTGAAGTGCATCTTGTAAGACTGAACATGACTGAATTCAGCTCAGCAGTAGTTCTGGCTTGGTTAATTTTTTTATACCGTATATAAAGTTTTAGGGATGTCATATACAAAACCAGACATCAAAACATTGGATAAGCTCTCTAACACAAGATGCTAGTTTTATTTTGCTAATGAGTCTAAAAAAAAAAAACCAAACCATAAGACCTTCTCTACCTTTAGCACTTCAATGTCATGGAAATTGTAGCTATAACTTGTTTGCACTTGAGATTCTAGGAGAAAGGAACCAAGGTCAAAGACCTGTAGGATGCTACTAGCAAGCGGAGGAGAGTGGCAGAGGACTCAGAAAGGCAAACGCCTTTTAGCAGAACTGTAAGAGAATTAAAAGGAAAAGCAGAAGGCTGGCAGCGAAGCAAAAGGAAGGCAACATACTACGCAGAAGAGTGGAAGCGCCTGAGTCAAAGGAAGGTGAGGATGCAGCACCTAGGCTGAGGTCATTGCAAACTTTGGCAAGACAAGTTTCATGAAATTAAATATTGCATTATATCTGAATGTCTCCTGGCATGAGATAGGGTGTGGCCCAATACCTTTCGTTCAGTAAGTATAGCCATAACAGCAACGCGTTTGAGAAATCCTGCTTCGCGAGTAGCCAACCTTTCCCAAACCCGAGGGTGCAGCACTGGCAGTTGTGCCGCACAATTCCAGCACAAAACAACAATTCCGTTGCCTGTGCACCCGTCACAGGGGTTGAAGGGGATGGCTGCTCTGCTGGGTGGTGGGGACTTTTTGGTCTCTCCCACTGCAATGTCTGGAGGTGCCCAGTCCTTGGCAGGTGCTGTGCAGGGGAGCCCTGTGCCGCTGGGTGCAGAGCTGTGACACCCGTGGGTCTCCAACCACACCACCCTCCTGCACAGGGGCAGGGCAGGGACCTCTCACACCCTTTGTCTCTTCCGGGCTATCTGTGCATAACCTGGCACTCGCTATCACTAAACTCCCTTCTGTTTTTATTTATGTAAATGCTTTCTGTGAAGACCAAAGGATAAGGAAGTAAATATAGTAACAAAAAAGGATGCTTGGTTGTCATCTGCGGATTTACAGAAATCTATTGTTAGGCAGAGGGACTGCACTATCTCCATGGCCACAAGCATAAAATCATAGAATGGTTCAGGTTGGAAGATCACCTAGTTCCAACCCCCCTGCCCTGGACAGGGACACCTCCCACTAGACCAGGCTGCTCAAAGCCCCATCCAGCCTGGTCTTGAACGTTTCCAGGGATGGGGCATCCACAACTTCCCTGGGCAACCTGTTCCAGTGTCTCACCACCCTCACAGTAAAGAATTTCTTCCTAATATCCAATCTAAATCTCCCCTCTTTCAGTTTAAATCCGTTACCCCTCATCCTATCGTTAAACTCTCTGATAGAGAGTCCTTCCCCGTCTTTCCTGTAGGCCCCCTTTGAGTACTGGAAGGCTGCTATAAGGTGTCCCTGGAGCCTTCCCTTCTCCAGGCTGAACAAGCCCAACTCTTTCAGCCTTTCTTCACAGGAGAGGTGCTCCAGCCCTTTGATCATCTCTGTGGCCTTCCTCTGGACCTGCAACAGATCCAGATCCTTATGTTGAGGGCTCCAGAGATGGATGTAGTACTCCAGGTGGGGTCTCAGGAGCATGGAGCAGAAGGGCAGAATCACCTCCCTTGACTTGCTGGCCAGAACCATCAAAATGTCTGTTTTGATGCAGCCCAGGGTGCGGTTGGCTTTCTGGGCTGTGAGTGCACATTGTCAGCCCATGTTGATCTGCTGTCTCTGGCAGGAATAATGTCATCTTCCGGTGCACCTCTGATGACATTATAACTGAGGGACGGTGAACAGAGCTGAATGTGAACAAGGTTTGTGTGATCCGGCTGTTTGCTCATTGGGAAATGAGTCTGTTGACCAACAGGCAGCACCTCTGGTGTCCGTGATGCAGTTTCAAATGTAAATACACAGTGGAGATGAATTAACATTTTACCAGCTATGGGAAAAGTGTGTTAGTACACGTACTGATTTTCAGCCACTGCTGTGTGCTGCATGTAAATACATGGCTAAGATTAATTAAAATTTTACTTGACGTAGAAAAGGTCTGGTAGTAGTAATGTGCAAGGTAAATGGACACGTAAAATGGAGTAAAATGGGTAAAATGGAGGAGAAACCATAGAACAAAACAAATAGACGTAATTATTCATTAATTTTTGCAATGCTTTTTTCTTCCATATGATAGCATCATTTATATTAATCTTATGTGTGAATGTCTATTTACAATTTTAAACCCATTTAATTTTATCTTCTAATTATAAACATGATAGGATGAATGCAGAAAACGGAAAATGGATTTGTACATGGATTTGCCTATAGCATTCAGTTCTGAAGTAAAAAATGATCTTGGAAAAATTACTTGTTCTGCCCTTAAAATCCTTTTTTTTTTTTTTTTAAACTCCTGTGTGAATTTTTCAGTTTAGCAGCGTGGCAGACGTTATTTTAAGTATGCTCAAGCTAGAACTTGAATAGTACCAGATATTTAAATGCATTGCATCAAGAAAAATATTCAAGATCTTAAGGAAGGACAGAGAGGGTCTTGGAATACAGTTCATGTTTTTAACTGTGAGGATCATTTGTCCTGGAAACAGTTAATTTAGGGTTGTATTGGCTTTTTCATCATCTGGTCTCTTTAAACCAAGACTAAATATTTTCTGTAAGCTAGATGCTTCAACTTAATCTAAATTTGTGGGTTTGATGCAAAGTATTTTTCTTGAATTCAGAAATTGCAATTGCACAAATCAGATGAGAGAATAAATAATCATCCCCTCTTATATCTCTCCAAACTTTTTCCTCAGTTGTTGCTTTAATAGAACTCTACACTTTCTTGAATGTATTTCAAGGATGTAGTGCACATTCTCAAGTACTGAAGCAATTAAAATTAACATCACAACTATAAGCAACAAGGTACGGCAGCTGCAGTCTCTGGCTTGGAGGAGAAAACAGAGCAGAGAGCAGTCTCCAGCCTATTGGTAGACTGATGCCAGTGCCATTGCTTCTTCCTATCCCACCGACAAACCACCTGCATAGGCTTTGTATGTTCTCCCTCTCTGAGTTACCAGGGGAGTCTTTCCTCTTGCCTTTCTGGAGCAGGTCCAGGTCTGTAAGTGGAAAATACATCCATTAGATTCTGATATTTATGTTGAGAAAGCTTTTCTGTAGGGCAAGTGATTTAAATAGGGCTTCTGTAGTGAGAAAGGTGCTGCTTACTGTGAGTGAGGTCGCGAAAATGCAGCCCTTCCCTTGCCCCTCCTCCCTGCAATGTGTGTTATGCAAACCAGTGCTCCCTGGTTTCTACTCTCTCAACTTTCTCAATTTTCCAAAATAAGACCTATTCTTTAGACATCCCAAGCATGCAGTGCTTGGTCAGCATTGATGATATCTGCAGCTCTGGGTGTTATGCAGCTTCAGACCTTGGCATTCGTTTGTTCCTGTGCTGTATGTCGTCTCTTGTGGCCGCGGCCATTTTATCCAGCGCCATCTCTCTGGATATTGTTTTCTTCTTGGTGGCAAAGGCGGAAGCCTCAGCTCTTCCCTGAGAAGTCAGTGGGTGGTGAGCATGCGTTGCTGAAGGAGAAACACACCTTTGATCACCAGCCCAGAAATCAAGACAGTTGGGTCGTACTATATGCCAGCTTGTGCTTGCACATGTCTGGTCAAGGCATGGTACTTGCAAGCTTCACAGCGGGTGTTACTCATTTACTTGGACTTACTCTTTCCATAGTGCATAGTCTTCCTGAAACTAGGCTGGGGTGCTCGACTGTCTGTTTGACTTTCCTTTCATTGTAGGAATGCGACTCTTCTTGTTTTGTTAATATTCAGAGAAGCACGTGGTTGGGGCTAAAAATAGTAACGAGTAATCACGACTACAAAGCCAAAGAAAATGAAGAGAGCATCCAAGAACCCTGACTGTGTAAGTCTTCAGGTTTGGCTGGTGCTTGTTTGGCCTTTTTGTTTGGATTTTTTATTTGTAGTCAAATGGAACTTTGATAGATAGGTTTGCAGCTAAGCTGACTTTATCTGAAAGGCTAACAAGCTTTTCAAACAAAACACTTTTTCTTTTAATTGGATCATAAAGCTGTCTTCTGTGATACTTCGCAGAAATGAAGCATTGTTAAATGTTCAGGAGAGGCTTAGCCCATGGAATTCAACATTTTCAGAGGCCAGAAAAAATCTCGGCTTCTCAGCTTCTTTGTCTATCTTATCTGCGGTTTGTTGATATTTATGTTCAGAAAGTATTTCTATAGGGCAATTAATTTAAATAGGCCTACGCTAGTGAGAAAGGTGCTGCTTACTGTGAGTGTGGACGCAAAAATGCAGCCCTTTACTTGCCCCTCTTCCCTACAATTTGTATTATGCAAACCAGTGCTCCCTGGTTTCTACTCTCTCAACTTTTTTAATTTTCCAAAACAAGACCTATTCTTCAGACATCCCGAGCATGCAGGTACTGCAAAGTAGAAGAAAAGTAAAAGTGATGTAAAAATATATATATTCTGGCAGACCTTTTTCATGTTTTTCTCCCATTCTGTGAAATGGAGGAATCCTTTAACATAACTTTTCTACTTAATTATTTGCATCTGTATTTCAGCTCCATCTGCTTTGTTGGCTACAAGGCTCTTAGCAGAGAGAATAAAATACAAGAGCAAAACAAGTCGCTCTTGGCAAAACCCTCCAAATAGAGTGTTATAAATGATGGAGAAAATTTGTTGTCTGTGTTCAGTGAAAAGCGTATACTCAGAGAGAGACATGAAGACCATTGGTGATCAACCATACAAACAGCTATGAGAATAAGGGGCACTGAAGAAGTACCCTGGATGTTGAGGTTCCTCATGTGTGCCTGCAACTTGACTGTTTTGGCCAGAGAGGAGTGTTTGTCACAGTAAAATGAAGCCCTTGGTAATGTCAAAAACAGTGTCATTAGACGTCTGTGGAATTTGGGCTTCTCATTCACAGAGGACAGATCATTGCCAGCCACTGAAAGATGGCACAAGAAAGACTTGATGTAGTGCCAATCCAAGCTAATCTATTCATAGACATTGCTTTTGCACAGAACTGCCTGCTTGGATCCAAAATCAAGGCAGCTGCATTAGAGAATGCTGCACCCCATCACATACGACCTGGTAGTTCAGACACTGCTTCACACTGGTGTGGTGGCACCTCATCATCCCTCTGAATTCTGCTCCTTCAAAGGTATCTGTGCTCTGTTTCGTCAGTTTGTGGAGACCAACCACAGATAGATAACACTTGCCCATTTCCTTCCCGCTTTTGTGGATGCAAATGAATCTTATGTTTGTATTGAATTCTGTGAAGTTTCTGTCAAACGTTGGCCAGCACTTGCTCATCCAGGAGCTGTCAACGCCCCTTCCCACCGATGTCAATGGAAAGAGTTGTACGGTTTGTTTCTGATTTTGGCAATTGGGTATAGTATAAATTCATTGTAGTTATAAATGTAGCACAAGTCTAACAGAAATCAATAATTAGATTTTTGAATGTGAATAAATGGGCTAAAGACACACTTTTGGGGTTGGGTGTCATATGTTGCACGGCTATATGTTTTTTAGGCTTACAGGTAGGGCAACAAATTCTCATATTTAGGCCTATGTATATTAGTATTTCTTAATCAGCAGTATGGTGTACAAAGTTGGTAAAAGCATCTATTTGAGGTCATAATGTTACTTCTGGAATAACTGAAACTGCTTTAGAATACATGTTGAATTTTAACAGTAGTTAAAGGAAGTATAAAAGCAGTTTGCAATGTACACATTGCATGCCATATGCAGAGCAATAGGCGTAGCTCCTTAGAGCACAAAGCTGATGGAAGCTTTTTCAGGTTCTTTTAGAAATACCAGAAATACACTACAGAAAATCCAACTTGAAACTTGAGCTAATGGGAATGGTGAAGCTGGACTACACTTTATATTAAACAGGAGCATGTTATGCTGTTAGTCTGTTAGCTTTTCTTTTTTTTTTAATAAACCTAAAAAGTTCCACTACTGCGGAAAGATGAAAACAGTGGAGTTAGACAAGACATGTATTTTAGGGTGTCTTTATTTTAAACTCAGTCTTCCTCTCTTTTGTTTGAAGTCAAACAGTGTTGCTTAGGTTTGCCTTGGTTTTGGATCTTAAATATGCGGAGTTGTAATTCCACAATTACTTAAAAGGGAAAGAAGAACTTCTTAGCTACTTGTGCTGCACCACATGTTTTATGGAGTTAGCCATTTTTCTGAGAATGGCATTTCTTCATCAATAGGAAACATCTAATTTATCCTTTCTTTTTTTTTCCCTTTTTTTTTTTTTTGGCTTGCAATGATAGAGCATTGCCTTGTAATCTTCTCCTACTTTGCATGCTGTTTGTCAGCAGAGGCAAAGCTGAAGTTTCTGTAGCATGTACAAATAACAGCTGAGCGAAGGGGAATCTTTCCTTTGTCATGCTTTGCATGCCATTAGGTTTGCGGCGCTGTTACTTGCTTCCTTCTTGTGAGTTGGACATAAATTAGAGTTCCTGAGCATTTAGTATGTTTAAATATCCCATGACATTTCTTTCCTGAACCGTGTAATTCAAAAGTCAACACCCCATCTGTCTTCACCCCGGTGATAACTGCTGGTGTTTGCAAAGCACTCTGCATCCTCCTAGCTGAACTCTCCAAGACAGGGGAGTGTGGCACAACGCTCTCTCCGTTGTGGTCACAGCGCAAGGACACCTGAAGGCTATTGCTGCAGTAGGATGGCACTGTCTGCAGGATAATTACGGTGTCCCCTCTGCAGCACTGCTTAGGTGATGCTGTTACACTCCTTCAGTTCTGCAGCGGGTTTGGCAATGGGTCAACAAACCTAAATACTGACTCCATTGGGCGTGTAAATATATCTCAGATCTCTGTAAAGGTCGTTGGTAGACAGCAAGCTCAGACTGCATTCCAGCCTACAGTACAACTGGAAACATGGTGGGTTTTTTTCCCCCCTCTTTTTCTTCTCCTTCTTGAGGGATCATCCCTTAATATTCATAGTGCTTTGCTTCTCCTGTGTTCTGGCCTCACCCAGGAAGCCTTCGCTCAGGAAGCCCCATCTTCCCAAGAAGACGACTCACCGCTGCTATGTCTAAAGTCATCAAGTCCTTCAACCTAGTCCTGCGGACAGGAAAGATGCTTACCACTTCCTTCTGGGAGCTCAAGGTGTTCCCTTGATGTAACCCATCAATCAGCAGGGGTCACAGAGTACTGACTTAGTTCAGAAAATTAGTTTAGGGAAAGAATTCAAATGAGGAAATGTCTGTAGGCTGCCTCTTCAAATAGCAGAGAAAAAAGCTGGTTTTGCAGGAGTACTGTGGTGTATTGCTGTCTTCTGAACACCTTCTGGAAGAGCAGGCCTTTCTCCATTGATTGTAATTGACTGCAAACTAGCGAGAGTAAGCTTGTGAGGCTAATGCTGGCTGTCTCAGTGCCTCTCTTGCTTACCAGTTCTCAGGTTTTTGACATCATTTGTCTAAAAATCATTTTAACACAAGCATGCAGCCACGCGCTCTTCTGCAATTCCCAAGTGTTTCTCTCTTCTTTCTGGATGACAGATATTCTTTCTGTGGCTTTCTATCTGCTGCATCTCCAAATTACCCCCAAGACTTTCTGCAGTGAAGGTATGTGTTGTCGGAACAAACCCTATGTGATAAGAAACCAGTAATCCTTTTGGCCTGAGCACAGATCAGTAGCTATATCTTACAACTAAAATCTTGCTTTTAAACTGGGTATTTAACATCTGTTTCCGTGTAACAACAATGTCCTTTATTTCTGTTCTATGGAGCAGAAACTTCTAGGGGGCAATTTCCAGTATTGAAAGGACTGGTTGAAATCTTGCCCTCTTTCTCTTTTCAGCTCAACATGTTTCAAATTTTCTAGAACTGATTTTACTTTATCTTGTTACCTAGCATTTGGCTGAATACTGGATTTAGAAATAGCTTCTTTTTCTTCTTCTCCAGTGGGAATAAGGAATTTACAGAGAAGTTGCATTTTTCTAAACAGAGGCAGTTAAGATCAGCACTAGAAAGGTCGTGTACTTTCTTGTTGATCTATAGAAATGCCAGCTTTTAATAATGCCATTAAACTCTACGGATATCCGAGTTCTTTGATAATACTTATCACAGTCATAAGTACTTTTTACCTCTTCTTGGAAATTGCGTGTTATTCTTATAAACAGTCACTGTTAGACCTAATCAGATTTACACATCTGAATCATATGAATGTAAAAGCAGTAGTGCTGCGAAAGGGATTTTTAATGTGAATTAATGTTCAAAGAAAAGTGGAATTATCTTATAGTTTGCTTATGTATCTGGAATATATGGCAAGCAACAGCATGAGGGAGGTGTTTCCACGGGAGCATCTCTAAAAAGTGTTGTCCTCAAATTACTCCTATGAGTCAGTAGAAGAGATATGTTTAAGGAAATTATCAAAATTGGAAACTGTTTTGTACACCTGGGGTTTTTTTTTGTTTGTTTGTTTTGTTTTTAAGCATGTTAAACTTTGTATTTAACTACATTCTTCACATGGTACTGTAATTATTGTCTCTACCCATTATCTGTTTTTCTCTCCTCCTTTGCTTGTTTGAACTTCTAACTTTTAAACTTTCATTTATTATGATCTTTATGTTTTGTTTGCCTGTAAATGATTTATTTTTTTTTTTTTTTATTTCCTGAGCTTTGCTGTGACTTGCCATTATTAAGATGCAAAATTTCTTTCACACATGGGCCATCAATTGTTTTTGCATCCAAGAGTGATACACCCCTGCTATGGGCAACAATTAAAAGGCTATTGTTTTCTCTATTTTCTGACCACTAGATACACATTTCTATATAAGATCTTATCTTCATATAAGATAAAAATTTCTAATCTTACATTTCCTTTGTATTCTTACTCACCAAACAATTGGTACTTGGTCTTAAACATTCAAAATTTGATATGCTGGTTGCTATTGAAAATTTTTGGTCATTTCTCATTGTATGAAGGGCAACTGCATTAGCTAAACGAGATGTATCTTCTGGCCCCTGCCAGATGGCCACCTCTCCTCCAAAGCCAGCTCTGCTGCTGAGTTTTTCAGGTTACTGACTTCTAATCTTTTCCAGTGAAAATGAGCTTGAGTAGCTCTTGAATTGCTATTCAAATGACCCGCTCCACAGGTGTTTGCGTGGAATGGCTGTGGTTGGCAGAGGATGTAGAGTCAAGCCTTATTGGCGGTTACTCATGAACCAAACTTTCTGGGCTCACATCCCGCAAACCTTTCCTCTTGTTTGAACAACAGTCCGATTCCCAGTCCAAGAAACCCTTTCCTTCAGCAGTTTTATCATTAAACAATGTATGAATCACAAAGAGTTTTGACGAATCAGCATTCCCAAGAAGTGGAAGATCACAAACACCTCCTTTTCTGACTCCTTGCAGTTTTAGGCAATGTGTCAAAAAGGCAGCTTGAGTGATCTTCTCCCATTTCTCTTGAAGTGCTTAAATGACAAAACTCTGAATATATGGCCTGTGAGACACTGGAGCATTATGTTGTTCCATCAACCTGTGACAAGTGGCTTGACATACCTAATTTCCATTCCAAGTTCCTGATTACCTTTACGTACACTATTGTTCAATACAAGCCCATGTTTACTGTGCTGGCCTTCTACGAAAGTAGTAAATCATACAAACTGTTTTGAATCAAATGTAAGAAAACCAAAGTTAATTGAAAGGGCTTAAAAATGGAGGGTGATAGAGTGGCCTCTTTCTTTTCCAGGTTCTCCCACTCAGTGTTTTCTGTATTGGGCAAGGCTCACACTGCGCCGGCCAACCTGACCAAGTTCTCAGGAAAGGTGAGAGGACTTTCATGTGGGCTTTCCAGCTTCTAGTTTTGTACTCAAGAGCTATGGATTGGTTTCCTCCTCCTCAGAGGCGTCCTCTGTCCTGGCCTTTTCATCTCAGGGTGGGCACAGGAGACCTACCACTCCAAGTTTAGCAGCCATCCTGAGCTGGCTCTGTTGGCTTGTGTCTTTGGCGGTGAGCGGTAGTCCTGAACTCAGCAAGTACCCTTCAGAGGCACGAGCTGTCTGACTTGGCACCAGATGAAGGCTATGCCAGCTGCTCTGCATGACACACTAAGTAAAATTTCTCTGCTGTCAGGTAGGAAAGTATTTACTGTAATGACTGAAAGCATCCCCCAATTTTGTTTCTCAGGCATTTTTGACACACTGCTTTGTATGCAGCTGCATTTGGTGAATAAGTTCCCATGCTGTGCGTGCAATCCTAGATGCAGTGTGCTCTTACATGTTGTTATTTGATGTAACAACAGCTGAGGTGATGACATGCTCTATAAGGCAGTTCTCACATCCAAGATCTATCTAAAAAAAAGAGAATTTTGAAAAGTGATATTACGTTCAAAAGCCTAGAGCCTCAAAAGTCTCACAAGTATAAAACAGAACAAATCCTCTGTACAACCCTTTTCTGTCTGTGGAAATGATAAGTGTGTTTTGCCTTTAAATAGCAGATAATTTCTCTTTGCTTATACACCTAGTACGGGGGAGGATCTACTCCATGATGGGCTTTAGGTAAGTGGATTTGTTAAATGTTGCTCAAATGGTTTCTTCCTTTCTTTACCACTAAAAAAAAAATTGGGCTATGTGGGTATCTGTGTCTCCTGTTGATCACCAAGTCAACAGTGCATCTTAGAGAGGAAAAAAGAAAAAGACTGCTCTTCCCAGGGGAAAACATAGGGTAGCTATTAGAGTCAGAGGTGAGGGAATATATGGACCCTATCTGAAATGTCAGCAAGAGCTGCAGTGTGCTGGGGAGGATGGTTACTTGTGAGCCGAAATTCTGAAATAATGGGCAAGGGGAATTGTGAGTCTGATGGCTTAAATATCTGCTAGTCCGCGAGGGAGACAACAGGACTGGAAAAAGTGAGGGTTAGCCCTCTTACATGTTAGCCATGTAAGAAGGGAGAAAATGGTGATCAAACCGATACAGGTATGTTGTAATGTGCAAGGTCTCAGAACAATTTTTAAGGCAAGAACTATTAACGTGTGGAGGCTGATAAAACAGAAAGTCAAGTGCAAGTGGATTGTGCTAACCCACAAATTATTTTAATAAAAACATTCATTTTCTAGGCCTGCTGAATTCCTCATCTGTGTTCCTGTGAAACTGTGAGTATATTCTCAGAGAGGAAGTAATATCTAAGTCCGGAGAAGTATTAGTGTGAGAAGTGTGACATTGTTCTGTCAGGTGTATATCAGTCAATCAGTATTGATAAGGTTCAGAGTATCACACCAAAAAACCCTGAGGACTGCAATACTAGAAATCAGTCGAAACATATATTAAATACAAACCAGGTGTATGGCAAGAATATTGGCAGTCAACTGTTGTTTGCATTAGCTGGAGAAGTCAGTCTAGGGAGAGTAGCTCATCTAGCCAGTTCTGTCTCCCTGTTCTTCTGTAGCACTGAAGGAGTCGCCTTCCAACACTAGAGACTCCACTGTAGCTTTGATGCCACATTTTAACTTCTTGAATCTCAAGCCAAGGCGAAAATTCCTTTAGTGAGGCTTGTTCCACCTGCCAGAGTTAATGCTGTGGCCTTAGCATCCAAATTGTCCTAATTCAGAATAGGAAAAATAAAGAAAACGTGGAGCTGTATCTTGCAAACATTTCTTGCAAACCTGCAATCCAAAGCTCACCAAAAACTATGCATTTTCTTATCAGTGAGTGGTTCTACTGTATCACCAGGATCTGTGGACTAGACAAAGCATCAGCATGTTACGCCTCGGGCCTCCAGGTCTGTGAATATTCTTTCCTTCTGGCCGGTTGTAAACTCCTGGGGGAGGATGAGATCTGCACGTCTCAGCGTCTCAGTGTTAGAGCTGGTGAATGTTTCTGCGTGCAACGAATTCCAAACTCTATTATTCTGTGATTCTGTGTGATTTGCTGGTGGCCGAGAGCGAGGACCAGCTCACACATTAACAAAAGTGACCGTGCAGAGAAGACCTCATCCCTCATCTCTCTTCCCTCCCTCCATGCTCACCTGTCCTTGCAAACTACAACCAAGCTCTCAGACGTGTGGTTTATGGGTCTCAGCAGCACCCTTCTACCATTCCCCAGCCCTGCCAGCTCTTCCACATCGCCAAGCTGTGAATCCCCAGTTTGTTCCCGGAGGATGGTCCACCTTTGCGGGCACTGGCAGGTGATGCTGGGGCAGCTGCATGGGGGATGAGCAGCCCCCACGTGCTGGCTTGCTCCTGCATCCCCCAGAGCAGCAGCTGCCCGCCGCACCTGCGGCGGTGTGAGCCCCGTGGCTGCTCCCACCTGCCACGAATTCACCTCTTCGGCCAGCACAGGAGAGCTGCTGGCTACTGCGGTCAGGCTGCCCTGGGACCTGGCGTCCTGTGGCTGCCCGCCTGGGTGGAGGAGGAAGAAGGTGTTGGGTGGGGGGATGCTCTGCACCGATGGCAGTCTGGGAGGTCCAGCTGAAAGCCGAGTGTCCCAGCAAGGTTTTTCAGCTTTCTCAAATGTCCCTGTGCTTACTGTCACGGATAAAACTGCCACTAAACCACTTCTTTTAAGAAAGAACTTTCAAGTAGAGGAAATTCTCAGAAAGGGTTGTTTAAAATGGGCGTCTCCCTGTCCTCCCCTTCAAAGAACAATTTTAAGCTTGGGTCCACCAAGCTTGGGCCCACCAATGGTCCACCATTTAAAGTTTAAAACAAAGGTTGCAAAATAGAGACCTGTTGGTATTTCTTGTATGGTATGGTATGGTATCTATCCCAGGCAGCACTAACTTGTCCATCACCAGGAATTGCTCTTAACCATTTGTATCTCTCTTAATGTGACATCTTCAATATGCTGCAACAGATTAATTCCCTTTAATGTGAAAAGTGCTATACAAACATCAGATGTTATTATTATACGATTATCAGAGACAATTAGCCTTATGTATTCTGTTTACAGAATACATCGAAGGTGCTAGAAACTGTTATATATGCCTCCTGAACAGATTGTGCTGGCTTTGCATTAATATCATTTATGGTCTGCTTTAATCTTCAAAGTGCAAAACGAGCAGCTGAATCTGCCCACATAGTAAATACCACACCTATCAGAAAGTGGTGGGACTAATACGCCAAGCAGCAGCGACTTTCCAGAAGAAGTATCAGTAAGTCAATAAAACAGACACAGTAATGTGCTTGATTACAAACAAATAGGTTGTAGGAGCTATTTATCCTTTGCTGTCATGGTCTGTGGTCTTCATCTCTATCACACCCTGCTATGTAAGAGTGCTTCATCTTTGCAGGCAAGTGAATGTATCACAGACACAAAACACAAACTGCAACTGTTCTCAGCATTTATGTGGACTTTGTCCGTCAGTAAAAGGGGAAAGAGTTGGATCACGTCTTGTGCACTTGTTTGGTGCGTGCAATCACACTGGAAACTCTAGCGGACACCTTGACAGCTCGCTGTCTTCC
This sequence comes from Dromas ardeola, assembly GCA_013398915.1. Classification (NCBI taxonomy): domain Eukaryota; kingdom Metazoa; phylum Chordata; class Aves; order Charadriiformes; family Dromadidae; genus Dromas; species Dromas ardeola. Next base: position 44,235 of record VYZM01007706.1, on the reverse strand, counting down.
CGTTTTCCAGGGCTTGTGCTTCCTCACACGACTTATTCGTACAAGGCTCCACATCCAGGAACTGATGCCCGGTGGCCCCCGGGCCTCGGTGTGGCCATCGGAGCATGCGTTGAGCATCCTCGCAGGAGCGGGGGCACGTGGGGGGCTGCAGCCCGGGGCAGTGAGCACGGGCGTGAGGCTCCTTCCTCCCTGTGTCCCCGGCACCATTTGTCCCTACAGGCTGTGGTTCCTGTCCAGCACTTCAGATGGGCTTTCATCCCAGGCACAGTGTGCCCTGCTGTCCTTAATGCACCCGGGCTGAAAAAAGTCCCAGTTATTATTCCTGATGGCAAATTTCAGTGAAAAGAATAACTGCAAGCAAGGAACGGTTAAATCCGGTGAACGGCTTCAGTGTTTTGAAAAAAACCCATACATGATAGTTAATCTGAAATGTTTGTTATGAAATACCTCTGAATATCCCAGGCTTTATATTTCACAGAATCACAGAATTGTCTAGGTTGGAAGGGACTTCCAAGATCATAAAGTCCGACCATCAACCTAACACTGCCAAACCCACCACTAAACCATGTCCCTCAGCACCACGTCTACCCGTCCTTTAAATACCTCCAGGGATGGCAATTCCACCACTTCCCTGGGCAGCCCATTCTGATGTTTGATAACCCTTTTGGTGAAGAAATTTTTCCTAATATCTAATCTAAACCTCCCCTGCCAAAACTTTAACCCTCTTTTATTTTATTCAATTATATTTTGCAAATAAAGCAGCTCTACGGGCTTTTTTCAAGTTCACGTGATAACAAAACAAAGGGCTACTGTAGAATATGGCACCTGAAAACCCTTGCTCTGGCTAACAGAGGAGAGGGCTGATAAGTCAAATCTTATTTCCTGTAACCAGTAACGGTTTATGAGGCCTGTGGAGACCAAGCCGATAAATAAATAGCAGACCAGTCCAAGTATGGTGTGGGGATCAAGGACAGCACGTAACGTATTTGTAAACGGGCTATACATAATTTATGGAAATTAGCATAAAGTTACAGTTTTACAACTCTGTGAGTCTTGAGTTACACATCAGCTGTAACAGAGACACCTCTTTAAATCTTAATATATGCAAAATGACACTTGTTACCTTCAGGTTAAAAAAAAAAAAAGGTCCTTCCAGTACAATTAAGAAGCAACTCTTGTCTTCTTGCTGCACTAATTTATGCTTGTTACTTAAAGAAACACTTAGTTTTAAAGTGATGGAAGTCTTATTTTGTGATATTGTCATTTTATTGATACTGCCACCATTTTAATGAAAGTGCATTAACTGAGTAGTGGATTATTAATTCTATGCTCCTACAGAGTGATAAAGATACTCAGCAACAGCTTAATTAGGTCATATTATGGCAGGAAATCTATGCTCATCGATAAGCATAATATTTGGGCTTAAGTTTGAAGTGGCTTTAAAGAGCAGCCAAACTGTATATCCAGAGGTTTATCAATTGATCTGTTTTACATTGATAAAATTATATTTTCCTCTGCAGAGGAATTGTTCATAATCATTTAATCATTAACAACGCCCACCTTTTACAGCAAGAAGGCAGTCTCTGCTGTAGTTTTACCTCTTTGGACTTGAGTGATCAGACAAAGTTTGGAACTGTTTGCTTTAAGAAAAAAAGTTAATGATGGAGTGAGGTATCCTTGAAGTATCCCTCTGTATTTCCAAGAAGTGTTCAAATTCCTGTTCCATGAATTCAGCTTAAGAACAGGACAGGGAATATTTGGCTGCGATTTGATTTTTAAATCCTTTGGTTACTTTTGCCTGCCTCACTGCTCAAAGAATCTTTCTGCCAGCACTGAGCCCAAAGATTCAGACATTTATTCAATACTTTTGAGTTCTCCTTTATGCATCCCAACATGAAAGGATGTTATATATTTTCCTTGTAAAGTGGCATAACTGCAATAAAAACACTTGCATCAATTTCTTTCTTTTTTAATGAAAACAGGCAGGGAAAGCCCTGCATATTGGCTGAGACTGAGGGCTGCGAGGAAATGCTTTCTGTCTTGGATTCTTCTTTAGGCGTACATTGTATCTATTACAGTCTTCCTTTGGAAAAGCAAATATTGCTCTCATTGGCCTCTGAATTACCCCTTATAAAGCCAAAAGTGTTTGTGTAAAAGGATGAACTGTAAACAATTAAAAAGTAGCTACTGCCTGCGTGCCTTAGTCCATATGATGTCTTACATGTGTGCGTGTAAGTTCTTCTAAGTAAATAGGAACTGTAATTATGTGTCTGTGGTAGATTTTAGTTTTCAATGGTTTACAAGAAGCTATGCCTTCAACAGATGGAGACTGTCTTATCCCAGCACAGTTGCTCATTAAATGATTCTTAAAGACGGGCACCTGAAGTCTGTAGAAAGTCCACGAGAATAGAATTATGTTAAAGAAAAAAAGCATTACATTGCTCCATGTGTAATTTGTTGTGAAGGCTGAGGACCAACATCCAATTTAAGCTGCAGGGAGACTGGGGAGGGTTCCCGCACTACCTACAGCATCATTTTTGCAAGAATAAAATCCTTCAAAACCATCCACAGTTTTTACAGGTGACGGTGGATTTGGACCAAGCCAGTTTCTTTGGGGCAGGCGTCACTGGGAGAAGTTGCCATGACAGAAGAAGAAAAATTTTCAGATGCGTGACACAGAGAGGTCTCCTAATTGCAAGATCTCACAACTATGCAGCAAAACTAGTTGGCCTAATGCAGAAAGAAAATTACTGCAGTGCTCACTCTGGAAAGGGCCATCCTCACAATTGCCTTGAGATCCTTTACTGATTATTCTGGCGGAAGTACTAGAGGATAATCATGGGTAATGGCTCATGAACTGTATTTTAAGGAAAGGAACTGTATTAGAGACTTATTAAATACCACATGGTTTAATTTTGCCATTAATTTTGCAGATTTAATTTACAGTTATATATATATACAGAATTAGCGTGTTGGATAATTAGTTGTATGCAAAGAAAGTTCAAAGAAAAGAGATTTATTCTCTCACCTTATGGCAACAGATGGCCTTTAGGTAACTCACCTAGAGTTGTCCAAAAGTTGTTTCAGGGCTGAAGGCTCAGACAGGAGATACTGCCAAGCATTTAGCAACAATAAGTAACAAACGGTGTCATTAATGAAATAATTCGTAATTTTTAAATGAGGGTTTGAGGTGTTTAATGCTTTAATTGTAATATACAGTTCTATACAAAAGCAGTGCATATGTGGCCTTTGAAACAGTGGTGTGTTTGTGGGAGAGTATTTATTTTTGCAAAAATTCTCCTTTGAAGTCACTCTCAAATCTGTCTTTCAGGCAGAAGTCATTCGGGTCAAAGAGAGCTAAGTGTGGCTGTCATACCCAAGGAGCTGCTGCAGAAGAAGTGGACGGGTTGGAAAACTGAGATGAGTCTTCTCCTCAGTGTAAACACGTTCAGCTGGCTGCTGGTAATTATACTTGCTCATCCTGCTACCGGCAACACCGTGTGCAGTGTCAGCCAAGGGTTAACAGATTGTGTTGGAAGAAAACAATGGATTTCTTAAAAAAAAATATATCTTTGAACTGTCTGTGAATGATAAAGGAGTCAACGATGTCTACTTTCCCAAAGCGCTTTGAGATCTGTAAATTAAGGTTTACATAAGAGTGTAAATATTATTATTTATTTAAGAGGTGTCACGTTTCCCTTCACCGCTTCTCTTCTTCCTCTTCCCCGTTACTTTTTTGTTGGGAAGGTTCTATTTGCGTTCATGAATATGGGTCCAACGAGGGAGGCAACGGGAGGATGTGGAATATAAGGTTGGTTGAGAGAGTGAAGAGGAGCAGGGAGGAGAGGGGGTGGGGGCGAGGTGAGGGGAGAGGCTCTAAAAAGAGGAAGGAAAGGTTAGCAAGAGGGGAATAAGATTGGGTTTCTTTTGTGATTAAAAATTTCTTACCCTGAAGCATCAGCAGGTCTTTGTTTGGGGGTTGTTTTATTTTAATGGGCATTTCTTAAACCTTTTAGTTAAACGTTCGAGACAAACAATAAAAGTTTAGAGCAGCTATGATAAGAGAAGTCTGAAAAATTTATGGGGGCTTTAGTTGTCGAAGCATGTGGTATGATTTCTGGTTTTAGCATTCTGGCTGAAATGGAATTCGGGTTGCTGCGGGTGCTATTTTTTTCACGTGTGCCATGTTTTAGTCTGTGCCTTTTTGCCAGTCGTCGTGCCCCCCCCCCCGGGAGAGGGTGGCTGCGGGGCTGGCAGGGCTCCCACCGTCCCCCGGCTACTGCGGGCTCTGCCTGAGCAGCCCATTACGTTCTGGTAAATGTTGAGACTGGGTACGGGTATATGTTAGTAACAAAACGTCGACTAAAGAGGAAATTAAAATAAGATCCTCCAGGAAGAATAAAAACAATTGTAATATGTGACTTTAATGGAAAACATCACTGAGGATGTGAACAAAATAACCCCACTAACTTGTATCCCAAGGATGCATTTGTACTGACAAAAACATTTGAGGCACTGTTGTAAGGAGAATAAAGGGGTTCTATAGTGAAGAGGCTGATCGATTATTATAAGACCAAAACAGAGTCCCTTCCTTCCTTTCAAACACATCTATCTGTCTAAAATTGTTGGCCATATTATTCCTTCCTAACTGTCTTTCCTGTATTGAAATTTTTCTTTTCCTTTTCATGTCTGAAAGCCCTTTCTGTAGTTTTTCTCTTTGTGACTCCTTCACTTCACATTTTATTTCCCCCTCCTGTTCTGGGCATTGGCTCTGTTGAATACCGTCTCTTTATGACTTTATTAATTACTCAGCTCTGGAAGTATGTTAACTACCGTAACTCCATTAATTTTTTTGCATATGATTTATGTGAGATGAAATGCACAGTGTTGTAGTACAGAACCTTGTGATAGGATCCAGGTTCTTTATATATTAAATTCGGTGTTTTCCTATTGCTGTCAAATTAAGCTTAGTAGTTCTTTACTATTCCCAACTATAGCAGAAATATTGGGAATAAAACTGTTCTAAGGATGCATTGCAGCCATACCCACCTAAAGCAGAAGAGTACAGGGTAGCCAGAAGCAGACAATTTCCTGGTAGGCATTGAAGCTTCAAAGACAAATTTACAATTCTTAATGGAAAATGAATTAATTAATCAACAACAAAGTTGCAGCATTTACATTCTGTTCCAAAATCAAAGTGTCTGGTATAATGCCAGGGTCAGAGTCTTCTACAAATATTGATCCCTAGTAAATACCCACGTGTATATCAATATGGAATTTAATATTCACAAAACATATCCAACTGGGCATTTTCATGAATAAACTTCATTGCTAAAATGTTTACGTGCAGAATACTTTTCAGATAATAGAGAAAGCCAGGGCTTAAATTCTTCTAGGTAATTGTACAAAGAAGGACAGTGTTCATCAGCTGAGTAGGGAGAATTCCTTAACCAAATAACTGTTCTGGCTGTAATTCGTATTGAAATCAGCACTGGTCTCTTTAATGATCAGGGCTTTGTGTTTTACATATCTGGAAGAGGGAAGGCTAATTTACACTAATGCAGTTCCCAAATGTAGACAACTAGATTTGTTCAAGGTTTCTGAGCAAGTTAAAATAGACAATGTTGTTTCCAAATGATGGAAACAATAACAATTCTCCTCTGTAAAGAGCTGTGTAGCTGTTTTCTAGAGTCCCAACATCTCAAATGCACAGTTAAGTGTTTAGCTGTGCATTCTTTGGATTTGTGGAACACGGAAAATTAAATTAAACTGTGAGAGAGACAGTTTCTCTCCTGAGGTTAGCTGACAGCCTTGCTCATGCATGCTGTCTTTTGAAGCTGTGTCTACTAAAAGGGCAAACCTCATCATGTGAATATTATTGTTAGTGAATACGTATCTTGGGCTGCTCTGATACCTTTGTGGGACGGATGACCATTTATTTTACTTCCCTTTAATTATTTTTATTTCAGTTGTGACTTAGGTGCACTTGGCTTACTGTACCAGGGCCTGGGTCTTAAAGATCAACAGGGTTGGCGTTTGCACAGCAAGTATCCCTTTTGTGTGGGAGATCTGGAAGGGAGCTTGCAGCAGGGATCTCTGTGGTGTAGACATGTTTCTTGCCTGTGTTATAACTTCTTGCAACATGTAACAGTGTCCGGACAGAGTTCACCTCTCTCAGAATTTGCACATGCCAGGGATTTTTTCTCATTCTGTGTTTTAAACATTTTCTGTGGTTGCGCCTCCTCCTAAATGCTGGACTATCGCAGGGACCATTCCATGTAGCTGCAGAGTAATCCAGCACCTTTGTGATAGGAAATCAGGACCCTTGAAATTTGCTTGCTTGCTTTGTTTTATTAAATGTTCTTTTTGAAAGCAGGTCAGTTGCTTCAAAGTAAACTCTAAAGAGGGAAGAAAGAGCATTGTGTTATTCTTCCTTAGCAACAGCACCTTTTGAATCTGTGCTGGATGCATGGAAAGCGCTCTGGACTATCGCTCTGACTGCCCTGGTGTCCCGGGAAGAATTTCAGGCCCTGCTCCTCTGATCCCGAATGAGGGAAAGGCTTCTGGGACAAATCACACCCACCTTCATCCCTTGTGGCTAGCTCCTTAGGGAGACTGCAGAAAGTCCACCCTGGTCTTCCAAAGACAGACTGTAGATCACCTGCCTTTGTGTGAGTGATTGGTTTTTCTTTCCTAAAGGTTTTTTTTTGGGAATGCGATGGATCCAATCTAGGATTGTTCCCTTCGTAAAACATTAACATGGTCAGCGCATAGGATTGTGCTTAGCAAATGGAATGAGCAGTGCTGGGATAAAAATGCTGTGGAAGACGTCACCACGCTCTGGCTGAGCCGTAACTGGGTACCTGGAACGTGCACATCTCGTACCTGCTCACTGTCCCAGCTGGGTTCCACAAGCAGTGACTCAGAAGAGAATAAGCTACAGCTCAGGGAAACACAAGGATTCCCAGTTAAAAGCTTCACGTGATTTCCTACATGTAGGGCATCAAGGAAAACCTACTATTTTTAGATGCAATGTTAAAGTAGATTTCTGTTGAGAATACCGAGCCTGTGAACCACCTTGGTGGACCTTGGGTCCATTTTCCATCACTTCTTTCCACTTTGGACTCTTCCTCGCTTCACACAGAAGAAGAATCGGCTTCCTTTCCGTAGCCGTCTCTGAGTAGACTGCGGCTGGGAAGGCCGAGGCAGGGCTGGTGCTTTCGTCCTTGGGCTCCAACATCAGCCGTGCCCGGGGCAAGGGGGGGCGGTGCAGTCTAGGCCAGCAGAGCCCCTGCGGCCAGGGCAGGTGCGGGCTGGTTCCGCTGCCGTGATGGGATGCTGCGTAAGGGGCTGCCGTGTTTTTTACGATCCTTTTACGATACATTTCTGATGCACGTAAGTTGTGACTCACAGCTCCCAAGGCTGGGCGTCTCTACGGGACCGAAAGGTGCAAAAAGCAAGAGTTTTATTTTTCTAAGTTACTAAGTCACTAAGCTGCCGGGAGATATGACCGCGTACACGCAGACAGAGCAGATCTGCTGATTAGGCTGCTGCTTTACAGCTCATTTTCTCGGTATAAGTTGCCTGTTGAAACAGAAAAATTCAAAGAGAATAAAGCTTACAGGGCCTAATGCAGCCCCCCCTCAAACTGCCCATTAAGCTCATCACTAGAAGAAATGGCAATGCTGGTGATGTCTTTCTCTAATCTGTAATACCATACTGTATTTATTGAATAACATATCTATTTATCGTATAGTCTTCTTCCTTGCTAGCGTTCTGAATGCAATTATCAAGGATGTCCTTACATCTTTAAATCTCATTTAGAAGGAGAGCCACAGCCAAAATGCTAATGAGCTCGCCTTAATTGTAAACATTGAGCACTGATAAGAATGAAACTCCATCCTCTGTTCTCAAAGAAGTTCTTACGTGGTTCCTACTTACACCGCTTTTTATCTGATTCTCCTTCACTTCTGTTCTTAGGCAGATTAATAGGCACCTGAACAGACAAATAGCAGTACTACATCTTCTTCACACCTTTTTGACAGACTTTCGAGATTGCAAAATATCTTTGGAAAATTATCATTGGAAAAAAGATTACTGAATGATCAGGCGGATGGCAATTTTTCAGGCTGGAACAAACCGTTCCCCCGCATTCACATGAGCACATTAGTAACTTGTACTTAAATGCTGATGGGACATTTTTTAGAATGTGATAAGTGTGGAATAGCCCGTAGTTTTATCAGTCTTGGTTGCTGCCCACTCCCGCTAAAAAAAGGTTGATTGTGATCATTAAGCTGCAGGTAGGCAGTGCCTCTGGACTGTAAAATAGGAATGTTAGTGTGCGGTGATGAAAGCAAACTTTGCTCAACACCTGTCTATATATATTGCAGGTTTCAGTGGCTGCCCAGTTGATCCGTTTGCTCTTGTTGTCTGGGAAGAAAGAAGGGGTAAGTAAAAACAACTAAGACCAAGTCGTCTTTTCTTCTTTTTTGAACTTGCTTAGATCGTAAAGCCAAAGCTCTGCTTTCGCAGCTCAGGGAACAGCAGCAGAGAGCTAACGTGGGGAGCTGGCATGGCGTGTGAAATGTCACCCACTTGTTAGCATTTTCACCTCGTGTTCTTTCAGCTGCATTTATATTTTAAGGAAGGGATCAAAAATCATAGCCCTAAAACCAAACCGGGCTACATTTTGTCTGCAAATAACTGGATTTATTTTTATGGAATATGATAAAGGAAAAAAGCATTGTATTCATACCTGTCAGAAAAAAAACCATCCAGAAATAAATGCCTATATCTTAAGAAAGTGTTGTTTTAGCTACTATTTGGGTTGAAAAGAAGGGAGATTTTAAGTAATCAGTGGTATTGGATACTGGAAAATGTCTGGGATATGATTAATGAAACATTGGAAGGAAATACTGTCGGTTGGTGTGTTAGCATAGATAGTGTGTGAAGTCTGTGTGCTGCACTATGGTCGTGTCAGCCTATTCTCGATGGAAACATTTTCTTATGCTAATTTGGTTTGATACACAGAGTTAAGAGGAATATATTAGTCTAATGCAGTTAGCTCAACTAATGTGGCAGTAGGCAGAAATCAACTGGTTTCTCAGTAACTTTTGTTAGCAGCTCTTCCATTCGATCAGTAAGTCTTTTTAATGTCATTACTTTTTCCTCTCCCAATTCTTTACTGCGTGTTTTTGTGTTCGGGATAGGGTAGATCTGTCGTATTTCCTTCTTTGTGGGATTATTATTATTATTTTTATTGTTGTTGTTTTATTCTAGAAAAGTAATTGTTTTATTTAAATGCCTAGCAGGCATTTCAAATAGTTCACTGCTGTTTCCTGGCTCTGGCTCCTCAGTGGCAGTGTCTGGCAAAAATTAATGTTTGGGATTCATTTCCTCTCTGCACTTGCTTAGAAATTAGTTCCCTTTACTAGTTTGTTTTAATTGTGGTTGTTGCTTTTTTTTTTAGTTTTGCTATGTGTTAGATTCAAGCTTGTGAGAAACAAGTCTCAGGGATCTGTAGGAATAAACAGTGAGCACAACACTCTTTTTTTTTTTTTTTTTTTTTTGAGCTTTCACATACCTATTTTTTCCTTTACCGCTGCATTAGCCTGGAAGTTTACAGCCTGGCTAAGCCTGCTAACTTACTCCGCGAAAAAGCCCCACAGAAGCGGCTGGTGCCCGAGCAGAGGCAGGACTCGCTCCCAGCAAGGCTGAATCATTGCTGGTGTTTATTTGTCATTGCCGGCTCTGCTGCATGGCTTGGTGGCTGCCATGGAGCAGGTTCTGGGGCAAAATTATCGGCTGATGTAAAGCTGCCGAATGGATTTGTGCTGGCTGAGGATCTTTCCTTTCCTGTCTCTACCTAATATGCTTCTATATCGGAAATTATAAATTTTGAGGGAAACCCCGATATTTCTTCAAACTGTCTATAAGAAGGGCTGCTGGGTAGCTTGGCATTTACGCCTATGAAGTATGTGTGGTAAACGTTCCTATTTACTAAGTCATACAGTTGGATATCAGATTAGGTGATAAATCCCTTAACATAAAAAACCGGAGCACAGCGGTGAATGACAAGGAAGTGATGTGTATTTGCAGAAAAGCTGGGAGAGAAGGAGAGCAAGCGAGAGAGGGGAAAGCCTGGCTGAACCCAAAACTTGAATTGGAGCTGCTGAAGCAACCTGTAGGCACATGTATGGTCACTTTGGCTTGGCAGTTGTTGCAGTTATTACCAGTTGGTTTTGTAAATATTGCTATTTTCTCTGGTACTTTAATTTCGTCTCGGTTTGACTGGCTCTGCTCCCCTGGAGGTGAGATTTCTTTAAGGTTTGCTGCTTGGTAGCTCTTATTTCAGGCACAGCGTGGCCTTTCAGTGAGCTGTCACGGGTGGAGAGGTACAAACAATGCCGTCCAGGCATGTGCAAGTGGTAGCTCGTATTGTCCATGTTAAGGCCAGCAAAATAAAAAGATTTACAACTGTTTCTGATTCAAAACTGAACAGCACCGAGAATCCAGCCCTGCAGCCGAGGCAATGCTGCTACAGGCCCATGAGTCACTGAGGAACGCAATACAGAGCAACTGCATGACACCTAGTGTTGCTCAAATAATTCCCCAGAGACTTTAACTCTTTGAAATGCTGCAGTGAGAGAGTGAATATGGCTCTAAAAACCACGGCAACCCACTTTGGCTTCGATTTTCTCTCACATTTTATTTCAGAATTTGAATGCCAGTATTTCCATCTATCTGCCTCTTAAGAGCGGGAGGTTTCAGTTTCTTTTGGAGTCAGAAAGGATGTCAGACGTAGTTAGCATTTTCCGAAGGCGAGGAAAGACTATACTTACACCGAAAGGTGCACACACGGCTGTGTGAGAGGATTTGCCGCGAGGTTCACCGAAACGGAGTGGATTACAGTTTGCGCAGGCATTAGTTTTCAGACCTTTGCAATATGCATAGCATATTTTGACCTGCCACTTTCAGGAGGAAATTAGCTCCCATTTCAGCGCAGCTCCAACCAGGTGGATATCCAAAGTGCCAGTGTTTCTCCGGACGGGAGCTCCACCACTAACGCCCCGGGTGCAGGCATCCTGGCCGAGGTCTGGCCAGCTGAGGCGGGAACCGGATGCGCGGCGCTGAGACACCCGGGCTGGCACAGGAATGGGCAGAGCTCATCACTCCGGGCATCTCATCCAGCAATTGTGGCTATCTATCCTGCCTTTGGACCTGGACCGGTGCACCCAGCTGAACGTAGCTCCTTGTTGCGGTCTGCGTCATCACTGGCCTGTCCTCTGCCCGTTCTCTAACATGTTCCTTCGCAATGTAGCTGTGTCTTTGGTGTTCAAAAGTAAACCACTATTAGGGTTTTCATTGTCATTTATATCTTGCGTCAAATGATGTCGGTCTTTTTTACCGCGCCTGACGTCAGCCTTTCCAGAGGCGCATATGAGCCGCCAGGGAAGGATGCAGTTAGCTTTGTCACCCCACCCCAGATCTTCTTCTGAGTATTTTCTCAAGATGTTGATGTCTGTATTTGGGACAAGGAAGAATACTTTGAAGGGAAAAGTGTAGAATGTAGATTATCCTTGTAGCACAGCGATTAATTAACAGTAAGTAACTGTGGCCAGGACTCTAGCGGACAGAGTATCAGGTGGCTGTAAACTATCTTCTCAGCTGTTCCTCTTAACAAGAGTCGGGATCTGGAGAAAGCTGACAGCTTTGGTTGCGCTTCAAGGACCTAGATGGTTCTGCTTTCGTCAGTCCTTGATACTAATCACACAGAATGGGCTGTTCTAGTAATACCTCTGCAAACCCAAACGCACAAGGCAAAGGCTGTAAAGACCTCCAGTATTCAAGTCTACCTTCCCAAATCAGAGGCTGACTAGGGCTCATATGAATAATTTTATATAGATACCTATAAAAAAAACTTCCTCCACAGAGGTGGTCAGCTCTCATTCTATGGTATTTAATCACATAAAGCAAAACCAATAATAATAGGTGACGTACCTGTGGGATCCTGAGCACCTCAGGAACACGGGAGATGCTTATTATGAAAAAATGCCCTGCTGAATTCTCGAATGGGGAGAGTTTATTTAGGAGACACAGAGGTTGTTTGTCTGCTGAAGTTCTCAAGCTCCGGTTTCTCCAGTGAACATCAGCTCGGTTTCCATAGAGTAATCTTGCAGGCTGAATCCTTCATTTCCATACTGGACGTAACAGAAGAGCTGTAGAAGTACTGATGGCATCTCTAGAGCTGGTGGTGTCTGGCATATTCTGTGTCTCTCCATGGTGGGAATATGTTTTCAATGCAACTTCATATCCAAATTTCCAACACATTTTCACGATTGCATTTCATTCAAGAAGCACTTGTGCTGAGTAGTTTCTTTTTTTTAGGGCTCTTTAAATGCTGAACATATATAAATGAAACTCGTTTAACAAGACGGAGGTGTTCTGGCATGGGTGGGGCCTGGAGGTTGCTCTGGCATGGGTGAAAATATGAGAATTTGCTCCAAGCAAATGGAAATCCTTGTTGAAACAAGCAAGAGTGATTTTCTTCCATCTGTTCTGAGATCTTTCTTTGTGTATCTTGGGAACTACTCTGGATCTTACGCCACAGATAAAGAATGTGTGAAAGCATAGTTTTTGCTAATAGGATTGTAAAATAATTTTTCCTGCTAATGTAGAAGGGGAGATACTCTTTTCTTTGTGGAGTGCCAGAAAACAATACCCTCCTCTGTTACAGTAAGACATGAGCGATTTTGCCTGTGACATTTCCTTCCCAGCTAAAGGAGGAGGCTGTGTGGCTTATTGACATGGGCAGGGACAAAACATTTTCAACATCAGCTACATAAAGGATTATGACAAAATGAATGATTAATTATACTCCCTTAGAGTGGCTGCTAAATGCAGGTGAACCTTGTTTACGGGAGCGTGATACCAACTCCGACACTGACTTTTGGAGGCTTGGCGCAGGTGCCCTATTTATGAGGAGCATTGAAGGCAAATTCGCTCACCGGTGTTTCAGCCCCACGGGTGCCAGACGTGGTGGCCGTGGGGCAGCTTTGTCCACAGCACTGACCAACTCCTGTGGCAGAGAGGGTGGAAGAGACAGACCCGAAGGTGAGGCTTTTCTGGGTAGGGTTCACTTCTCCCATCCATTGCGCTGAGTTTTCGGTCACACTGGCTGAGCTATCCAACAGCCTTATGAGCCTGGAAAGGTAGAAAATATTATCATATATTGTCTCGGGTCCCCATGGTCACCTTCCTCCTCTTTCATGTCCCTCCGTCTTCTGATATTGGTGAAGTAAATAAGTAGGACTCTTCCCAGTTTTGGTTCAAGGAAGACCTTCCTCCTCCTCTTGTTCCTGGGCTAGGTCTGTCACATGTGCTTGTACCTGTGCCAGCAGGATTTGGCCGTGTGATGTCTTATTTTTTTAAGTTATTATTTGTTAACATTACAGTGCATGTCAAATGTGCCCAAACGGGGTCAGGAAGGAAGAGGTTCCTACGTGAGATGGGTGAGCCTGACCTTGCTGCCAGTAACTCAGCTTCACTTGCAGCATCACCTGCGAGTTACAGGCAACTATAGACCTGCAAATGGCACTGCTGTCTAATTACGCTCTTGTCCAGTTGTTCAGCAAGTACCGGTCTGGAGCTTGGAACTCTGGGGTCTTCCTCCACCTTGTCCAGGGTCACATTCAGCTCTATGCTTCCATGGGAATGAACCAGTAAAGGCAACATGTGTTTAGCACATGTGATGCAAACTAGGCAATGCTTTAGGGAAGAACTTTCTTTGCTAAGGTCTGTATATTGTATTACCAGTTTGGTGAAGGCAGTCAGTTAAATCCAGAAGGTGGAAGAAAGTAAAACAGTCCTCTGACTTTTTGCTGAAAGGGTATAAAATGAATTAAAGAAAAGAAATGCCTAAGGTTTGGAAAGCAGAGGAATCTTTGCTTTCATGACAGTTAAAAGTGAACAAAAATACAGGTGTGAGATGTAAATATTTTTTTTGGTTGTATAAATTGCACAAATAAATAAACTGTGTGATTTAAAAAACAATTGAGAAATTAATTTCGCAAATAAAGGAGTAATTCATAAAGATTACTAAAAAGCTGTGTTCAAGGACAAATTTCTTCCATTCCATTTCCATCTCTTTTGCTCTTAAAATTAACCATATTTCTTGCATACCCTGTTGTAAGTTGAATATTTTGACTGCACGTGTATTTTAATCATCACTACTTTGTTATTCACAGGTCATGGCTCCCTGGCCTGAGGTGGAAAAGCCTGAAACCAATAACTATATTGGGGACTCTTCCAAACAAAACCAGAACATGGCTGGGAAAGAAGGAGAAAATCACAAAGGTAATGTGTGAGTTACAGAGATATGTAAGTTTTGGGGCTCCTTGGAGAAGGTGGAAAGTAATTAAACCATATTTTTTTTTTAATGTTCTATTTCATCAGGCAACGTGTCTTCCCTTGGAAATAAAGGGGAAATTCAACCGGCGTTTTCCACAATAGCCTTGATAGATGAGACAAGGCCAGAAGAAGAGGACCCATGGGCTCTGCCGGAACTGCAGGACACTGGGGTCAAGTGGTCAGGTAGCCATTTCTCAGTAAATAAGTTACCTGCATTTATTTTTTCCATCACTTCTTCTCTCTTTGTCTTGGTTATTTTTCTGAAATGATATTTGCTGCAGAATCGAATTTAAGATTTGAAGAGTTTTCAGATGTAGGATGTACACTCTGTCTCACCTATATTTATGATATTATATTTAGTCAGTTAAGAAGAATCTGGAAATCATATTGTTACCCTCCTCAAAACACAAGGGGATACATGGAAAACAATCCAAAACTAATATGGTTTTATATCCAGGCTCCTATTGGTCTTTCTTTCCTAAGTGGCATGACTGTGTAAAACTGGGGGTCGATATCAGACTTCATAAGGCTTTTGTCATATACCAAAAGCTTTTACGTGGTAAAACTAGGCAAACGAACTACCTGCTTCTGCAGTTAAAATTTGATTAAGAAGAACATTCTTTCAGGTTTAATCACACACTGGGGTCACAACACTGTCTTTGACGTCGTAGTCTCTTGTAGCTTGTGCGTTAGACTGTTTCGGAGAGAACACCAGATACATCAAGCAAGTCTTTTATGCATAGTGTATTTGTTTTGCAGAACTGGATAGAAAAGGAAAAATCATTCGTGTACTCTACGGGATAGGGAAGTTTATTATGCTCCTTGGATTACTCTACATGTTCGTGTGTTCTCTGGATGTACTGAGCTCTGCTTTTCAACTGGTAGGAGGTATGAAAATGTCTAAAATATCAAGAATAAACTATGAACGAGACAGTAAATTTAGTCTGAGTGACTAAATTACGAGCATCACTCTTCACGAACATTCACCATAGATTTATGTGTTGAGATATAGAGTCAGAAGGAAGTAGCTCTAATTGAAGACTGACCTTCATTTGTTTAAAAGGGCCTTTGTTTCTCAAATTCCAAAGAGCTGTTGATGTGGGGATTATTGGCCCCAATTTCTTAGTAGGTTCCTGTCACTGTAGTGACAGTTTACACAAATACATCTGTGCGTAAATCTGTCCCATGTGAAAGACATTTCAACAAGGTGAAATATGAAAATTGTGCTCTTGATCAAAGCATCCAGCACTGAAATGTCCCTCAAATCCTTCAAAGATGAAAACTGTTGAAATGTATTTTTTACATTTACCTATCTCCAAGGGTTGAATTCTGCTGATGGATTCAGAAGTGGTTGTTGGAGAAATATGTGAGCTTCTGTGGAAGTATTTTAGATTTTTGGCAACACAGAAAGCTACAGGAACGGAATTACTCAGTATTATTAAAATAGTTTTCCTTGATGGAGTAACCAAAAATATGAAGGCAGTAATAGCATTTAAATCTATACATACGTGGTTTTTGCATCCTACGGTCTTTCCTCTGGTGGCTGTGGTTTTATATGGTTCTCTGCAGAGTTCAGTAGAACTTGTTCAGGCAGTGAAATGAGAGAATACAAAGTATTCTCTGATAACTGAGAAGCTGAGAGTTCAGGACCTGAATTCGGATCCCTGGGCTACATCACCTTGTACATTTTTTTGGCTGGCAAGCATGGCTATATATGTATCAATTAAATGGTTGAATGATCTTTAATTAAAGGCTCTGATAATTCCTATGGACTTTACCTTGCACTTCCCTCACTCTGAGAATATGTTTTTTGTAGGTAAAGCAGCAGGGGACATTTTTCAAGATGATTCAGTGCTGTCTAATCCTGTTGCGGGACTGGTGATTGGAGTTCTGGTGACCGTTATGGTCCAGAGCTCCAGCACTTCTTCATCCATTGTGGTCAGCATGGTGTCCTCCACACGTAAGTCTGCTTACAGTATCTTCCTAGAGATCACTCATAAATCTTGGTCTGGGGTGCAAACATTCCCACCTGTGATGAAGTTGTAGAAGCTTTGAGTGTAAGAGTACAGACTGCAGGAAAAGATTTTCACAGCATTTGCCCTGATATAAAATAAAATTTTAAAAGTAATAATAATAATAATAATAATAGTAGTAGTAGGAGGAGGAGCAGTAGTAGTAGTAGTAGTAGTAGTAGTAGTAATGGTAGTAATAATAAGTCCATAACTGCAATGAAAATTGTTGGAAGCCTTGGCATTGAATGCATTAGTTTTGGAAGTGTCTGCATACTTTTCTCATGTTAGCCAGTTACCGAACTTTGTTTCTGTGGCATCATTTCAAAATCCTGCAGTAAGTAGGAAAATGCCTGGGAAATAAGAGACTTTATCTCTACTCTGCCCTCCAACATGTGGTGGAAAGGGATAACCATGGGCTGCAGTTTCAGTGGGGATCATGGGACTATGGGGACACCAAGTTCCCAGGGGGCTTGATTAAAGCAAACACATGTGGATTGGAGCGCCTAATCCCAGCAACACCGAAGAAAGTCAGGGTTCCAGTGACATTAATAGATGTTAATTTTCATTGGAGCAAAGAGCTTGCTGATGGTCTGATTTTTTTTCATTCAGTTCTTCCTTTTCTACTTTCTAGTGCTGACTGTTCAATCAGCTATTCCTATCATAATGGGGGCAAACATCGGCACCTCAGTTACAAACACGATTGTGGCACTCATGCAAGCTGGGGACAGGAATGAATTTAGAAGGTATTGTACTTAAACACTAGATCTGAAAAGCAGGTTTTCTTCCTTCTTTGTAGATTTTCTTCTGTATTCCCTATCACTAGTCCAGCCACTCAACCTTTCTATTGACCAAAATTTGAATGTCTGGTTTGGAAAGTCACAAACATGGCCATGGCCAAGCTATGACACTGTCTAGATATATGGCTTAATATACTTGAAGAAATGCATATTGGGTCCCTTTAAAAGTTTTGTGGTTTTGTAAGAATCCACCATTTTTAACTGCATCTTGCACAAGGATAAATTTTCAACTGCTCCCACTATACCACCCGCCTTTGATTATCTCTTAATTATGAGGGGGCTGTACAAAAAGTTAATACGATGGTATTTTGGTCTACTCTCCTTAAAAGAGACTTCGATGCTGAAGGTTTTTTAAGTCTACAATAAGAAAGAGCTGGTAACTGTAGAGAAGTGAAGTGTTCGGGCTGTCAAATGTACACAGTGACAACTTTTAGACTTGCCACTTGACACTATTGCCAAGCGAGCTTGTGGCTTACTCAGTATGGGCAGTAAACTTAGGAGGGATATGAGTCGTTTGTACCTTGTCATTTATGGCATACCAGACATATGAAATGCACCCAACCCAAGCATGTATCTCCAAGATTTACTGTCCTAAATCTTTGATCGTGCTATTCTCTGTCACTCAAATTCCAATGCCAAAGAAGCCTGTTAGTAGCTGGTCAGGAAAATAATTTAAATAATAATGAGAAAAAAGTTGATTTTTAACATTCATTAACATCAACAGCAATCACTTCAATCTGTAAACCGAAGGTGGTAACACTGTCAGTTTTGTTGGCCTGCTTTGAATGTTTCCCCTGATTCTTTGTTTGCCTGCTTTGAATGTTCCCCCTGATTTCCCCTCAAGCAGTTTGTCAGTGGGAACATAAATTACAGGATTAGCATTTCAAGGATTTTTTCCTCCACATTTTCGTTCTTCACAATGTTTAGTTTAAGGAGCTATATTTTAAAACAAATGCAGGCAGATTGCAGAGAATTAAGAGAACCACAAGCAGCTATTAGGAAGGCGGGAAAGAGTGCCTCTGAGGGAGGAGCTGTGGTTCCTCAGGCTGTGGAGGAGAAGCTGGAAGGAAGATGTACACCAATGGTTTGCAAGAACACGTGAGAGGGCTGCAAAGAGCCACCTTCCCCCACGAGCCAGGGAAAACAAGTCCCAGAGGCACCGTCTGGCTGAGGATTAAAAACGTACCAAGAATGGGAGAGATGCAAAACAAAATGTAGGCTGTACAGCCATTTCTTTCTTTGGACAAGTACTCTTGGCAGCCTTGCGTTAAGGATGACTTTTGCCTTTTCTCGTTTGTCTTGTTTCACTCACCTGGCTGGCTTTTTCACTCGGTCAACAGTGTGGAGGCAACTTAGCGCTCCGTAGGAAAGCAGACATCTCCTGTGACCCCAGAAATGAAATGATTCCCATCTTGAAATGGGCTTCATCCCCACCTCTATGACTTCATATTTAATTGATGTTGTGCACATGTTGTGTAATTAAAAGCAGCTCTGTTTTTAAATTTCTTCTTGCAGGGCCTTTGCTGGGGCAACAATCCATGATTTCTTTAACTGGCTCGCTGTGTTTGCGCTGTTGCCCATTGAAGTTATTTCTGGCTATCTTTACCATCTCACCAATGTTATAGTTGAGTCCTTTCATCTTGAAAGTGGTGAGGATGCCCCCGAGCTACTAAAAGTTATCACGGACCCCTTTACAAAGCTCATCATTGAGGTAAGCTCTTGCTCTCTTCAAGGACGCCACTTCCTTGCTTCACTCACAGCTAATCAAAATGATTTGAATATGGTGTGGGGGGGTAACACTCCCACTGACTTCTCTCTGTCCTCAGGGCAAAGCTCATTAGTGGATGGAGCCTTGTTTTTATTCACATTTCATAAAGCCTCAGCTCTGTATTTCCTGTTTCTATTTCCCCCACATTTTGCCTTAATGATGATAGCCTTAGCTAGGAGGACTGGGGAGGCAGGTCAGGGCAAACACAGCCACGTGGGATAGATGGGATGGCAGCCTGCTGCCTAGACATCGGCATGGCGGATAGTACTAGCTGAGACAACCTAGCACATCCAGCAGATCTGCGTGGGACCTGAGGAGGTGACACTGAAATTATGGGAAACTTGCAGACATCCATAGGGACAGCTGGAGGCCGGAGGGGATGCGCACAGCTCCTAAAATGACAGTAAATGCATTTGGGCAATTGTGTGAGTGTAGTTGTTTAAACAGAAAAGGTGAGAGGAGGCGGTGGATGATTTGGGGAGAATGAGACACAGTGTTTGTGCATGTAGAGTTGTTTTTTTTTCTGGGAGTAAACCCCCTCCCACTTGTTGGGCAGCAGCTCCAGCGTTAGAGATGGTCGTGCAGGTTTTACGTGGGTGAGCTTCCAAAGGGAGTTATTTGAATAAAGCTGGGCAGAAGTGTGTGATGAAAGTTGGAATAATGCTTTTTTTTAATCTCTCTCTCTTTTTTTTTTTTTTCCCCAAGCTTGATAAATCAGTAATAAATGCAATTGCTACAAACGATGAATCAGCAAAAAACAAAAGCCTGGTAAAGATTTGGTGCGTGACTGAAACCAACGTGGTGAGTATTATGATAAATTCATTGTCAGGCTCCTCAGGAGATATATTACTGACCTGTAGCTGACAATCTTTATCACAGGATTGTGAAATTAGATTTTTAAATGAGGGGTTTTTTTTCAGCAGAAAAAGAATGAAAACAATTTAATGCAGTTTTTCTCCACTTAAACCAAGGATGTCATACCAGTGGTGGGCTTGACCTGGTTGCTTTCGGTACCATGCAGGCCCTTGCTTATCAGAACTGGTGGTTTGGAGCCATGCCTTTCATATCCAAACTCTGATACTCCTACCGACTCCCTGAAAGTGGAAAAAATCTGCAATATAGGCCAAAGAAAATACCTTTTTGCCTACTATTTATCTACTGATTTAACCAGCTTTAGTCTTCTGTGTGTTAGTGTGGTCTGGTGGCTGCTGGTTTTTTGCAGCTTTCTTGGAGAGCTGCCCTCAGAGAAAGCCTCTGTGGGGCCAAATCCCATTGTTCTTCACCCAAGCAACACTGCAGCTGGAAGGAATCTGTTGCCCAAATCGATACCAATGAGTATTTTGGTAGACTTGTGGAGCTGAGTGTTTGGTTTGTGTTGTTCAGCTAACTAACAGTTGGAGCATTAAATATCCCTTGGATCTCTCATGAGACTATTCTACTTGTTAGTATGTATATAAGGCAATTCCTGAAGTCCTGAGGCAGGAGATACTTAAGGGCACATAGCGGAGGTTAAAGTTAAGTGCTTGGGTTTTTAGAGGAGCCCAGCTCCTGTGGAATGATGGCCTGGATGGCCAGTGAAATGCTAGCCAGGGAGATAGTGCCAGGAGCAGAGCTGGGCTGGTGTGAAGCTCCGCTCAGGTTACGCTGCTGAGGAGCTGGGTGTTGATTCCATCTCAGGGGAGGCGTGATGAGATCCCATCTCAGGGGAGGTGTGATGCTTGGCAGCTGTACTGCTTCCAGGCCCCCGGGTCTGAGCCCCCGAGTCCTACAGTCCCCCCACTCTTAGAAGGCAAGCAACTACGCGGAAAGTGTAGGCTGAGGGTTACATTTCCATATGCACATTTTTTACCATGTTTGTCTATATTTTGGCTGTGTAACTGCTGCCCAAGCATATAGTCAAATTGCAAAAACACTTGAAACCCCTACAAGCCTGTCTTGAACTTGGTGGGGGAAGAGGAAGGTCTTTTGAATGATTTACATTCCTGGTGGGTTAAACTCATTTCTGGCAAAAACGATTAAACAGACTTACGGCAGGGATAAATACACGCAGACCCCATACGTTTAAAGCGAAATATAAGGGAAAACATTTTGATCCAATGCAGCTGCTTTGAAACTCAGATGTCTGAAAAATATTCCGGAAGGTGAGAAAAAACATTGTGTTGTGTTTGTAAAGGCTGCTGTGTTGGGGGCAGGCTGGAGACCAGGTGCTCCCTGAAGATGGGGGGGACACTGGATCCACCCTGGCTTTGCCCACCTGCGTCAGCTGGAGGGGGAATGCGATCGCGGGAGTCCGCAGGCAGTGCCCAGCAAGAAAATATGACCTCTTTCCCCATTTCTGCGAAAGAGAATCACTCAGTCACATCTTAAAGATGCCTCCTGTTCAGCGGTGTGGTTCAGAGTCCATTTGGCTGTTAGCTGCCGTCGTGGGGAGGTACAGTTCAGTCAGCAAACTGTTCCTTAATCTGCGTAAGGACTTATGGACCTGGTGTCAGAATGCAATACATCTGGGCTAAGAGCTCTTATAAACAAGGTTTTATTGCAGTATAAATAGAAATCCAGGTTCAGCTCAGTAATACTAATGCTAGTGAATCACTAATCGTAGTGATGGTAATTAGCTCTTAGATAACATTTGAGCTTTAGAAAGGAAAGTAGTAGCAGCACCCCTGTTTCGACAGGTAGGAAAAGGGAGGCACAGAAGGGCAGCGTGAGCATCTTGTGCTCGCCCAGAAACAGGGTCTGCACGAGCAGTGTACCGTTCTGAATCACGGTCCCGTGCAGTGCTCACCAGACCATTAATTGCAGTTAAGATGACGGTAAAGACGTCTTTCTTTGACCCAAGGAAGCTGTGCCACTAGCTGGAAAAGGAATGCCACTGTCTCCCAGCTGCAGCCAGACGTGAACCTCTTTCCACAAACCCTGACATCTGTAGTGAAGGTTCTTAGCTGCTGATGACTCGGTGCTATGGTTATTACAACGAAGAAGGCTCGGCGGGTATTTTAATCTTTAAATGTTTTGTTGATTGACTTGAGTAGCAGCACAACCATTTATTTTAAGAATGAAAGAAATTTTGCCTTGTCGTTAATGTGGTGCCAGCCTTTTGTTGATGAATGCTTGGTTGCAGTAAAAACCTGGAACTTTGCATGAGCACTTACTGAAGGGTTGTAGGTGACTGAAGTATCTGCTTTGTCTGGCAATATTTAGACACTGCAGAATGTCACAATTCCACCTTCAGAAAACTGCACATCTCCTGACCTTTGCTGGACTGAAGGAAATCTGACATGGACCCTCAAGAATGTAACTGAAACAGATTATATCAGTAAATGTAAGTAGCAGAACTATTTCTCCTTCGGTAGTATCTTTACAAATGTCTATAGCTTTCTAATGGTGTTAACAGACCATCTCAGAGGTATATCAAGAGGCACTCGCCTGTGTATGGACCCAAGGTACTACTGCAGGGGCAGCCAGAGCAGCCCGAGCTCTCTTCTAGCCATACAGCTGGAGTTACCAGCATCGTCATGATATCTGGCTGCAGATGGATCTCTTTCCATGCTCCCTCATATCAGTAAGTGAGGTCTTCAGTATCACGTCACCCTTGCCGTTCAGGTGACTTGGAGCTACAGTTACTTTGCTGTCAGGGCTGCTTGGGTATCTCCATCCCTATGCATGCCCTTCAGGACTTTCAGCAGCCCTTCTCAGGCACGCAGCCACCTCTGGGAAGAGCCAGCCCACCATCCAGCTCCTGCCTGCCCCGCAGGGGTGCCCGATGTGTATTTTATAAGCATGTCCATACAAGAGGCCCTACTTGCCCCCCTCAGACATGGCTTTTGTGGAGCAAGGGAGGTGGCATTTTCAGTCTTTTCATCACCCCCTCAAGCTGTGTGTGCTTTGGTCCCCTTTCCCTAGGGGCAGGTATGAAAACCAGAGCTGGGCTTGGGATCAGAAGCAAAAATGTAGCTAGGCCAATTAATTTTCTTTTTCTTTTTCAGGCCAGCATCTCTTTGCAAACTCAGACCTGCCTGATCTTGGCATCGGTCTCATCCTTCTGGCTTTGTCCCTGCTTGTTCTGTGCTCCTGTTTGGTCATGATCGTTAAGCTATTAAACTCTGTGCTTAAAGGACAAGTGGCAAGTGTTATCAAGAAGACAATTAACACTGGTAATTACCTGCTTTTCCTGAAGATTATTTTCAGGAATGACAAGGACACTGGGCACATTTATTGATATCTCCTGTTCTGGCAGATATTATAGAACAGTTTAAAGAAAACTATATTAAACCAAAATCACCCCAGCCCCAACATTTTTCCTCCTCAGCATGTTATTTGCTTTCTTTTAAAAAATCTATTAGCGAACAGCTTGCTTGTGAACTGCAGCAGATTAACAGCGACAGAGACCAAAGTCCAGGCTCTGTTTCTTGATGTATAATCATTAGCTGTTAGAAATGTAATGTTCCCATCCCAAAAAGATAGCGCTGAAGTGCTGAGATTGTGATTGCCGGCTCTGGCACAGGGCCTGCATGCTTCTTCTAAAGTAAGTTGGAAAAAAAATTTGTAGTGATTAATGATCTAATTCCCTTTGCTTGCCCTGTTCCGCTCCTTAACCCTCTCTTCAGTGAGATAAGGCAACCCTGAGTAGCGGCATGTTTTGTCTTTCCCGTGTTCTCCGGCTGTTGTTTTTTCAGCCTGGATCCATTGTGTGTAAATGTGGGGGTTTTTTCTTTGTGTTTTTTTTTTTTTTTCCACTTGACTACTTTTTCTCCCTTGAATGGAGAAGTTACAACCTGTGGCAGGGAAAAGCAGTCCTGGCACGTGTCTGGTTGTGGTTGAAGAGAGGGCTCATGGAAACGGGGAAGGCAAGAAAGTGGTCCCCATGCTGTCTTCTCTTCTCCTGGGCAAACAACACTGCCCGAATCAAAAACGTCCAGTGAACAGGGTAGATGAAAGTTGTAGAACTGACTCTGGCCCAAAATCGTCATATAAGAAACAATATGCAAACAGTATATCTACAATTGAAATGCTTAATAGTCTTTTCACTGCTGTGTTACTGTTACATAGACCATTCCGTTATCCTAAAGACAATATTCTCCATCTGTTTTTTTAGATTTCCCATTTCCTTTTACTTGGCTAGCTGGATACTTGGCTATGCTCGCAGGGGCTGGTATGACCTTTGTGGTCCAAAGTAGTTCTGTTTTCACATCTGCTATTACACCCCTTGTTGGTAAGTTGTCAATACAGGATTCTTTACCCCCATGTTTTATCTTCTCCATCGTTCTGAAACCACTCAATCCTGTTTCTTTTCTCCTAGGCATTGGCGTTATAAGCATTGAGCGCTCTTATCCCCTTACCTTAGGAGCTAACATCGGCACAACCACAACAGCTATACTTGCCGCTTTAGCAAGTCCAGGGAGTACATTAAAATATTCATTACAGGTCAGTATAAACCAATGCTTCCTCGACTTCATTTAGAAGTTGCAACATTTCTGAAGAAAAACCTGACAAAATTGGCTCTGATGCAAATATGCCACCTATGTCGCGCCTGATTTTGTGTGTGCTGTTAATGACAGCTCATTCATTTCAACTACAAGAGCAAAAAGCTTGTATTAAACATCCCCAGAATGTCAATATATAGTAAAATCTTGCTTTCATAAATTGGGCTTGATCTGACTGAATTGATTCCGAACTGAGACAGGGTGGAGCGTGGGACCTCTGCAGGTTGGAATACAGAGCCCACATCTCTGACAACCCTCTTAGGTTGTGCGCTATGAGAGTTACTCATTTCTGTAGGTTCCCTCCTCTGGAGCCTAACACTGTTTGTGCAGAGTACAGGGACTCCTGTGACCTAAGTGAAGGCTGTACAACCCGTCAGATGGCAAACTGTCTACCTACCTGAGGTTGCAGTGAGCATCGTGGCACCTATTTTCTCATTGTAAAGCTAATCTAAGTGGGTTTTATTGAATTCCTTGTTGCCTCAGACTATTTGAAAAGTAGGCATCCTGGCTTTGGGCTCCCATTTACCACCCAGTAAAGAACATTCCAGGCAGAAGATAACATTTGAATGAACCCTCTACATCAAAGAGTGAAAAGATAATGAGGTTTTCTTTGTGAATAGGATGAATGTTTTTTACTAGCCACAAGAAATTAAGAAAATTACAGAAAGTCATTTTATTGTCCTCAGGCAGGATAGAACAGATGTAATTGACCACGCTCAAATTTTGTGATAGCTTGCTGTTTTTGTAACGTACCTTAAAAATAAACCCCTGTGCTTTCATGTTTACTTTAGATTGATAACAGTTATAGAATGAAAATAAGATAAGGTGAGCAGGGAATGTACTTTTTTGTTCAGCTTACTCTGTCTAAGTGACTTTTGAAACCTTTAGCAAGTAGGTGTCTCTTCACACTTATTTTTTAAAAACAATTTTGAAGTATGTGAATTGAATTATTATAAAAGATCCAGGCAAAGTCACATTCCAGGAATCTCCTCAGTGCCCTATGAACTTCTAGCAAATTTTTGGAAAATCCAAATTTGTGCCATTAACAATTTCTCAGTAGCCTGTATGCAATACCAAATTTACACTTCCCACCTTTTAATGAAAAACTTATGTATGCAGAACCCAATAATGAACAATTCTCATGTAGTTCTCATACCTTGCTAACAACAGGACCGTTTCCTGATAGCTGCTTGGTTTGGCAGCTCTGTTTCTGATGGACGGCATTTCTTCTTGAAAGCTGCATCTTAAGACTTCTCCATCTGTGGGATGGTGTGTCATCCCTTCTAGGTTCACCTTGTGTCCAAATGCTGTCTCCTCTTTGTAGGCGGTGATCTTTACAATGTATGAGGTATTACTGAGTCCTTGCTTCATGCTAAGAAAGGCTTTGTGGTGAAATAGCATGAAAGACTAGAAAAAACAGTGGGAAGAAAGGGAAGGGAAACTACAGAGCCTTAGTACCACTGGAAGTTATTGTCACGTGTTTAGGTGCATTTAAAGGTATTTTAGTTAATGAACGTCTCAACTGTTTTTGCTTTCAGATTGCCTTGTGCCACTTTTTCTTCAATATCTCCGGGATTATTCTGTTTTACCCACTACCTTTTACCCGGCTGCCAATCCACATGAGCAAGACCTTGGGAAACATAACAGCCAAGTACAGATGGTTTGCTATATTTTATCTTCTCGTCTGCTTCTTTCTTTTGCCTTTGTTTGTATTTGGTCTGTCACTGGCAGGCTGGCCAGTGCTTTTGGGTGTTTGCCTTCCCCTGTTTGCACTTTTTATTGCTGTGATTGTAATTAATATTATGCAGTCGAAGCGACCACATTCACTGCCTGAGAAGCTCCAAAATTGGGATTTCCTACCCATCTGGTTGCACTCCCTAGAGCCCTGGGACAATATGATTATGTCTTCGCTCGCCTTTTGTGGGAAACACTGCTGCGGCTTCTGCAAGTGCTGCAAAGTCAATGCAGAACAGGAGGGTGCCAAAGACAAGCAGCTAAAAACTATGGAGGTTTATGAAAACACCATTGCAATGGCTGACGAAGAAAGAGGTGGAAGAAGGGCACCATCTGTAGCTTGTGTTGAAAAAACAGGCACAAACAACACGGCCTTATAGTAGCGGATCAACCCCCATTAGCAGAGATACAGCATAGGACAGTCAGGCTCTTGAAAACCACCTTGGACAATGCACTGAGGACAGAGTGAACATTTTGTTAGGTTCCTGCAGCCAGTGATATATCACTCATCAAGGAATGGAGTCAAACACGCTTGACAGAGTCCCTAGAAAATCTATGAATCAGTTGAAAAGTTAATGACAGATTTGCTTACAGAGGATCTACTACGCGGTATCTTCATCCAATGCTATCAGTAGCAAACAAAAGAAATCCTGATGTAGTCCCACGAAGAGAGGGATGAAAGGAGTGATGATCAATTCAACCTTAATTAAAAAGCAAACAAACAATGCATTTGTGGAACAGCCTTTCTGACCTACTGGCTTATTCAGAGAAAGTTACTTTATAATACTTAAAAAGGTCTGGAAATGGAAAAAAAAAAAGTAAAAAAAAAAAAAGAGAATCCTAATGTTTTCATTGGCCTGTTTGCAGTGGTCAAAATGGAAAATAGTTGTTTTCCCAATACGGACAAAACCTATTACATGTGTGTGAAGAAAACCGAAATGCTGGGACATCCTCCAGAAGCTCTGGGAGTCCTGCTCTGGCATAAGGGTATGTATAAGCCCATTTTGAGCCCTCTGTGTCTCCTTTAACACCGGGGACAGGAGTTATAATCTTTTATTATCTCAAGCTAAAGGCCGTAAAAGTAATTGCTGACCCCTCTACCTGCTGAAAGTTAAGCACTGGGTTTGGAGACACTGAGTAGCTACCAAAGGGCTTGATGGACTCAGGATGTGGTTGTGCGGCCATTCCTCTCTCTAGATGGTCCTCCCCAGTCCTGTTCACCACGTAACCCCGTAATCAGAGGAGTGGTGCAGGAGGGAGGACAAGTGGCCAGTGCAGGAGAGGAGGCAGCCACCCAAGCCTGGGCTGACGCCAAGAGATCTGTGGCTCCGTTTGGCTGAGCCACAAAACGACCCTTCCGAATAGCGGTGGAGACTGGCTTTAGAGCTACAAAAGAGGGAACCTGGAGAGCAGCTTGTGGCTAGCGTGGGACATATGGCAAGGTTTAGTGGAGGGACAGGAGTGTTCACTCCGCACCATCACTTCGTGCTCTGAACCACCCTCCTTGGAAATAATGTGAATTTTACTGGCAATCGTATGTAGCAATCCAAATCCCAAATAAAATCCGTAGGTAGTGTAGTCACTACCATGTGTAGACAATCCGCAGGTAGTGTAGCACTTGGTGAGAAGCTGCTTGTGCTCAAATCTTACCATTACTGATGTTTTAGTAAATGTTCGTGAGGCTGCTCTGAATCATGGGCTGAAAAAAGGCATAATTTCAATGCCAGAAAAAGAGCATTTCAAAGACACGCTGATTACTTCTGCTGGCCTTCAATAGCTTAGATATTAGTGAGTATGGCATCATACCTGAAATCCAACCACTAACGTTAAAAAAATAATTAGGTGGCTGAGTGTAGGCCAAGTGTCTGTTAAAGCCAGTTTACATGGCTGAGTTGTAGACTAAATTTGTAATGGAAATGCTGAGAAGACGCTTAGTTTAACATAGCCACTCAGTGCTGCTAGAATACATTTACTTGTCAACAGTTCTTTGTTTTCTGCAGAGCTCTGGAATCCAGTAGGTTGAATTCGGCTATCAGGTAAATACGTACGTTTTAGCAGTGAAAATTGTTTTAATTTACTTTTTTAAACGGACATTTCAACTGGCAAACTATGTTGCTGAAAATGTGTTTGCAAATTGCGTTCATACTGAGATTCCAACTGTTTCTGTAGTTGTGAGCCAGTGACAAAGTACTTACTTAGAATCGGAGTGAATTTCCAAAAGTTTTGGTTTAGTTCTGGTTTAGTTTTGGTATAGTTCTGCCCTTTTGGGGTTTAGTAGCAGAGAGCAGAGTTATGCCAAACTATCCTTTTAAAAATTATTTCCCTTGTCCTTCCTATAGTTGAAAAAGATTTTGTCAGTATCTCATTTTTAAAGTGGAATTTTGATATCTTCAATAATTCTTCATTTTATTCTCACAATTCTGGATGCTTCCAGAATCTGTTTCTTTAAATCCCAGCATGCATTTCCCATGCTCTGTTTCGTTGTGAAAAATATGAGAAAAATATTCAGGACTCTTTCCAAGTTATCTCAAGTTTCCATTGACCACCCATTGAAACAGGAAACATTTTAATCTACTTTTCCTCATTTCTTAAGCAATGTGCACCTTGTTCTGCATCTGGAGGTAAAACCATCAAGCACGGTGATAATAACTGTGGGAAAGCAGTTGTTACAAAAGAATCAGGGTAATAATTATGACTTTATCAGTACTTTATGGTTCCTCATAGTAACATTTCCCCTGTGATCTATTCAGTTCTTACTCTTCTCTCTCCTTGCTCCAGGTGACACTGGGCCATTGTTTTAGGCAGATTCTGACAAAGACTTCTGTTTATCACTTGACAGCGCAACATGTCCTGGCATATTTCCCTCCCCTACTTTTACCAAAAGATATTTACACTTTATTTATAATTATTCGAGTGTACAGAATTTTTCGTAAGTTATACAGAAAAAGGCTCATGATTGTGTTATATATTACATATTTGAAAACTATGCAATGTTTATCTATAAAAATGTAAAAAGGAACTACTGTATATTTTGTAATATAACTTTTCAAATTGTTTGTAACTGTGTATACTGAGTATTATGGAGGCTGTTGGCTCCATCAGTAGGTTACGTAAAGATTGTTAGCAATGCAGAGACAGATTTCTGAAAGTAAGGATGAAAAACACCTATGTACTTTCATAATATGGCTTAATGCACAAGGATATAAAACTCTACTTTTCTAAAAGATTTGAATTTTTCTGTAATGAGGAATTTTGGAAATACAAGGTTTCTAAAATACTTTTTTAAACTCTTAAACACTATACCTTTTAACTGTTTTGAGGACAGTATATGGCTTTATACTTTGTCATGAATATTCATCTTGTCTGTCCTCGTGCATTGAATGTAAAAATAAAGAGAAGTTTTAAAAAAATAAGATCTTTTCATAATATCTGTTTTAATATACGATCTGTTCATAATATACGTATCAGAAAAATAAGTATGGAGACGAGTTCTAGGCTGACCTCATGCAACGTACAAGAAATGAGGTTAGCATCAAGCGCTAAAGAAAACCACCAGGGGGCTGTGTGTCCAACATTGTCACCTGAGTGAGAGATTTTCGTATGAAGAAAAATAAAAACAATTGCTCAGTGCAATTGTGTGGGTCAAGATATTTTCTGGCGGGGTTCTGCAGACTGTCCTCAGTGAAGGTAAGCATGGGAGAGCAAAGCCAGGGCTGTTTTAACAACAGGATGCATGAAGAATTGTAGCAAATTATAGCTATTAGCTATGCTAAACTCAGATTCTCCCTTCTACATGAAAGACAGCCAACAGAGTGTTTACAAAATGCTTCTTACATCTCATGACCTGAGTGATGCCTGGCTTATAATTGGGCAAAAATAGCCATCTTGCTCTTTTTTTAATCGCACGTGACCTACAGAGCTTAAAATTAAGCATATGGAGAGAAATAAAAAGTACTCCTTGAATGCCTTAAGGATTATTAAAAAAAAGTCATTAGACTGCCTAACTATAAGCTCAACAGTAGCTGAGGAACCATCCCCAAAAGCAACTGTTGTTCCCAACTACACCATATTTTAGTGAAATGAAGATAACAGTAGTATTTCTTGGAGCGCAAGTATTTATGCACTACACTGTAAACTGTCTTCTTCTAAAAATGTAAGCAGTAAGCACCCTACGCCCATGATTTATAACTTACCGCTTCTTACACCCGTGCAGAAATACTGTAATTCTGTGTGCCATCACCCTCCATGACTCACTGTCCACCAGGAATCAAAGCGCACCCAGGAAAGATGCCCAGGTTGTGCCACCCACCTCACCGTTTTCCAAACCCTTTGCAGAGTGACCCAGGGCAAAGTTCAGCAATGCCTATAGGCATTTAAGAGCAGGTATGTCATGAAATGCTGCGCTGATTGGAAACCTTCTAAACGTTCAAAATAACACTTCAGCTAATTGCCTGGTTGCTCCTGCGACTGGTCTCGGTCTTCTTCCTCTCTGCTTGCGACTCCTGGTTCTCCTGTGCTTTTTTCCCCTCTAATGAAGTCTCACATTCAGTTCCCCCAGTTTCAAATTCTCAATAACGCTGCATTTAACTGCACTGGGCCTACCACCATGAAGGGTTCTCATTAGTCAGTAATGCAGGTTAAACGCTTCAGCATCTCTTTCTTCAGCTTACCAGGTAGTGGTGGGCACCCAGGTAGGTCCCCAAGACAGCCGCTGGCCATGCCGCTGAGAAAGGCTGGTCTCTGATTTACAGAAAATTATTTGGGGGTGCAGACTGGTGTGGTGGCACTGGCAATAACAAAGGATCTAACCGCCTCAGCTAAAACTAAATAGTGAGCAGGACTGAGCAAAAATCCACTACTTCAAAAGCTGCGTAAGGGAGGATTGACTCTACGGAGACACCAGGGAATGCCAGGCCGCACTTCACTTGCGTCATTTCAGTAGGCTGTGCTTCCATGCAAGCGCTTTATCTGCATTCAGATGTGTTTTTTTCTCTAGCTCATGGCCAATCCTGGTGTCGCCACATGCCAAAGGCATGACCCGGTGTGTGTAAACCCTCTCATGATATTCTTACAGTGAATACTCTGTAGGTCTTAGTCCCTTTATTGCAATTCTACTAAGAAGGAAACACGTGATTCGTATGAGAGAGCTGAGTGTTTACTTTGTATATTGGATAGTAATTATACCGGTTTTCACTGAGTTGTCCCTAAGCAGGTTTCCCCCAACAACTGAGATCCAAGTGTTTCAACAAGTCGGAGGAACAGAGCGAAGGCTAGCATTAAAGTGTGACAAACATTCCGTCTTACTCAGCACGTGATGAAATTCCCTAATTGCCATTTATAATTTTGGGGCGTATCAATCTTTTTACACTGCTCAACATCTAAGGACACATTACAGTGGCATAAACAATCAGGGTAATTACAGGAGAAGACATTTTGCAACCAACACCACAGTTGATAGGTCGTTTTTTTTTACACAATGCAAAAAGCACAAATTACAGGGCATGCAAACAATTTATGGACCACATGCTGCCCTTGGTTAGGCAACATGCAACCATAATTGACATTAGGAAAATCGGTGCACGTGTGAACTAGGGTAGCATTAAGCCCTATTTTAACTGACTAATGCAATGGCCTCAGGCACTGGATCTCAAATGGTTGCCAGCAGAAGGAGAGCTCTGGTGTTGCTGTGTAATACTAATGTGTGGTACTGACTCTTGCTTGTTGTTTCCAGCTGTTATATTGCCTGAAAAGATATTTCTAAAGGTACCTATCGATGTAATTTCTCTCTCTTCCTCAAAGACTCTGCTAGAACACAGTCTCAAGCACTCCCCAGCAGAGTATGGAGTAACGTATGGCTGCTCCTACCCACTAGGTGCAGAGCATCCTTCGGCCCGTGCTTGAGGACAGGTGGGACATGTGGAGCATTTCTGATGAAACTGGCAGCACAAAGGCTCAGGTCGTGGGCTTGTATGCTGGAAGTTTAAAGAAATTTAGGAGGTCTAAGTGTGTCCTGGGGAAATCTGCTTGGCCTGGCTGCCGCCTTTGGCCAGGCTGGGCATGTCCTCATCATCCTCAGAGCTGACACCTCTCTCAGGGAAAGGGGAAAGATAAAAGGAGCAGGAAAATTCCTAAGCAGCTCATTGTGGCTCAGGTGGGATCCCATCTCTGCCTTCAGTCCTGTGTGCTTGGGACATCTCTTCTCCCCTCCCCTCAAACATGCCGATACTGCTGAACCAAGGAACCTCCAAGCTGATGTTCACCCAGCTTGGGAAAAATAGAGGCAGGGAATGATACTTCATTTCATCCCCTCCCTCCTCTGCATTGCAAACCTGGGATGCCGGGGGGCTGAGGAATCACAGTCAGAGCAGGAGTGGGGCTGGAGGAACAGAGCTCCAAAGTAAGGCAGGACTTTTGGGGTCAGATGAGGTGAAATTGATCCTGGGGCTAGGTGACAGGTTGGACCTGGTGATTAAATGACTGCAGTACATCACAGAAGGCAGAGATTGCTTTGGCAGAGATCAGCAGCAATTTCAACACTAGCTTGAAATGCAAGGAAAGGAATCGATTTTACTTCCTTTGGGGTGAAACAAAACACTTGGTGAGCACAGCGAGGCATCCTAAGCCCAGGCTTATGGAGCTGGCAGTCCTTCTCTAGCTAAATAGGTACATCATGGTCACAGATGTGGTGGAGCATCTCCTGTCCACACCTCCTAGTCAGGCAGGAGACCATCAGCCATGCGTTCACAATCTCAACAAAGCCCTCAGTAAAGTGGACTCAAAGCATTCGCTGAGGCTGCTGAGGAGAGAAAGCAGCCCAGTGTTCAGGGGCACCCCATCAGAGGGCTTCATCTTGGGCAGGGGAGAGATGGAGGAGACCCCTCTGCCTCTGCAGGATGGCAGACAGGCCATCTCTCCCCGGGTATATACACACATGGAGGGGTGCTGATGTGTTGGGTGCAAGCACTGCATGCTGGTACATTTGGGACATACATCTGCAGCTGGAAGAATGACCCATGAGAAAAAGTAACCAGGCACCAGTGGCTATAAAGCTGAGATACATACAGCTAGGAAAAAGCTGTTGAAATCAGTAGCTGAAAAATAGTTGGACAGATTAATTGTGTGGGTCATTAAAAGTCATCATTAGCCCCTCCAGAGAATGAGGTGTCTGGTTCCTGGTGAATTTGGAAGTTCTGCTTGTTAAGGCTTCCTCTACTGTTGCGACTAGTTGTCCTGTGGTGGATATGGATATTGCCTGAGAGCAGCGTGAACACTCCTCCTCTGTTAGCAAAACTAACTTGGTCCCAAGCCATATTCAGCCGCCCCTCTTGGATGCGAGTCAGAGAGGTATAAGCCCTGAGAGGCAACTTTTAAAGCTGTTAAAATGTCTCAGCCACGTGTAAGAGATGACAGGGCTGAATTACAGCATACTGCAGTTTAGTGTACAGCGTTGGGGCTTTCTCACGTCGTATCACCCTGTTGCACAGCAGTGCCTTGCAGGGGAAGACTTGTCACGCTGTGCTGGGAGGAATGTTTGAAGCTACGTTTACTCAGCCATTGTCACTCTTAATTGATCATCTGTTTCAGGACACATCACAGGGTAATTTTTGAATAGAAGGAATTAATGAGAGGTTCAAACAAATGAAAAAGTCTTACTGCAGGGACAATATAGATAACATCACAGAAGTTGCTTTGGGTCAAAAAGCTGAGCTGGTGAGAGCTGGAAGGACGACTTGGCCGGAGCATCCACAAAGGCAAAGTATAACCCCTGTTGTGTATTAAAGCATTCATAGAATGTGTTGGGTTGGAAGGAACCTTTAAAGGTCATCTAGTCCAACCCCCCTGCAGTAAGCAGGGACACCTTTAACCAGATCAGGTTGCTCAGAGCCTCATCAAGCCTGGCCTTGAATGTCTCCAGGGATAGGGCCTCCACCACCTCTCTGGGCAACCTGTTCCAGTGCCTCGCCACCCTCACTGTAAAGAACTTCATCCTAATGTCTAATCTAAACCTACCCTGCTCTAGTTTAAAACCATTGCCCCTCGTCCTATCGCTACATGCCCCTGCAAACAGCCCCTCCCCAGCTTTCCTGTAGACCCCCTTCAGGTACACTACCCTCCGTAGGGTAGTGAAGGATCAGGAGATATGGCAGGATGCAATGGCCAGGTATATTCTCCTGGGGCTGTCCACATACTGGCTTCACCGGCATGGTCAGGCTGCCGGGTCCCGAGGACACCCTGGTTCCTGAGGGTTCGGTCACCGGGACTCAGGGCTTCGGGCTGGCTCAGGCACGGGGGAGCACACAGATGGAGCTCAGCGGGGGCTCCCCCGTCTTTTGCTCAAGAGCAGATTTAAGCCAAAATATCAGACAGATCAGTTTTGTGAAATGCCTTGTTCCTCACTAGAGAGTGAACCCTTGACGCTTCCACATCAAATTTAGCGTTTAAAAGGTTGAGCAACCTTTTAAAAGACGACAAGGGAGACTGAATGGCAGAATTCCTTCATCCATCTTCAACATCTAAAACAGCAGACTGTGGTTAATGGTACAGCATCTTCAACAAAGCAGGTTATGATTAATGGAAAATATCACAGCGCTGAGAATTAATTTCCTATCTGATCAGTAGAAAGGGCCATTTCAGCACCATCTCTTGAAATGTCCTGGCAATTCTCCTAGAAGGAAATCCCAGAGGAATTTAAAATTGCTTCACCTGGGCCAGGTGCCTCGGTCACCTCAGGAACAGGCATTGACTTTGGCCTCTGTAGGGCACAGCTTTCCAAGCGTGCCTATGCCTGAATGTGCGTGTTGTACAATAGCCGTTTCTTCACCTTAGGTCTGCCAATGACTACTAGGATAATCGGTGCTGTGTAAGATATCACAAGTAACTGTAACTGCTTTTTTGAAATAGCCACATGTATTTCCACGCACACAAATGAAGTAGAAAAGAAAAATGATAAATAAACACTCAAAATTTTACCTAACATCTGCTGGGTTACAGATTGGCACCATTCAAGATGGGCTGGGGAATTTCCCCCCTCTGAAAACTTCAAGGAGCTTTTCAGCTTACGAAAGGATGGGGAAAAACTGCCCCAGAGAGACAAAGTATCTCAAATGGCTAAATCAGGGTTCCTGGGGCACAGCTGGTGATGCTTTAAAACTAAAGGGAGTGATAGAAAACAGCTGAAAAGTGACTCAAGAAGAAAAACATTGTTATGGACAGTCAGTTTTTGGTTTAAGGGTATGAGCCAGAAACTGTGATGTATTTAGGTGTCTGGAGATTAGCTCATGGTAGGCAAGGGTGGTCTTGGAGACACATAGTCTAAGACTGTGGCTGCTTAATGAGGAGGTAAGGTAAGTGTTCAATTTTTTTATTTTTTAGCATCAGTTAGTTGGTCTGAATCCATGGTACTATAGCAGAAGGGAAGGAAGTTTCTATTCAGTGAGTGTTTTCTTGAAGCAGAGGAGATTTGGGGGAAGGGGAGGATGTTTTTCTTGGGCACATCAGTAGTGATCTGAAAGATGTGGTCATTGAGGATCTCTTCCTTGGTTTTATTGTAGGAGTGTTATTAATTTCTCCTCTTTTCCTGGTTGTGACCTAATTTCTGTGAAGGTTTTATAAACAAAACTTGTAACTCTGTCTGCTAACTGTGTAGTGGACCTGGTGGATAAACATTAGTGAAGACTTCAATCTGTCTCTAGGAGAGGAAAAACAAGTAGGGTAATAGATACCTATGTGTACTTATGACTCATTATTATTTTTGTTGTGTGGAAAAAGCGGTATAAAATGTGGCTAACTGTCACTGGTTACCATCACTACACAATGTGGCCAGCTCTTCTAAAAGACTGTTGCAGGAATTGAAGCGCTGAGAGTTTTAGTTGGGGATGGATGGAGAAACCTCTTCTCCAGAAAGCAGGCACGTGAAGGATCTGGAGACAGATGCAAGCTGCACACTGCGCCTGGGTGATGGGGGAGACAGGATGTGGTGGTGAGGAGAAGCACTGGCAAGGAGTGCCCGGGAACAAATAGCTTGTTGCCAGCCCTCCACAAGGAGGTAACCTGCAGGGATGTTGCTGGGACAGGAGGAGATGGCTCTGGAGTTGAGTTAGAGCTGTGGCTCAGGGAGGGTACCTGAATTTGTGTTTGCTGAGCAGGTTTTCTTTTGGTTTTTTTTTTCCCCCCCCTTAAGATAAGGTGAAGGACAGTGGAAAGCAAGAGGCAAGACAGGACAAGAACAGCCTCTTGTTGTGCTTTCTCATGAAACCAGAGAAAGCCAGGAGGGTGAAGAACTGTGGGGCAATAGCTGACCCCAGAACTGCTGGAGCAAAGGAGGGGAAGCCTGAGTATGGTTGCTCATGTTGGAAGTACCTGGTGGTAAAGGTTGGGTAGAAACCTTGTTGAGAGACCTGGCTGGGGGCCCTGTAGCAGCAGGAGCTTCTGACTTGTGTCTGGGGGACAATCTGGAGGAGAAAGCCACACTAGGGTTTGAATGCAGGAATTGCTCTGTGTACTCAGCCTCCTACATGCAGTAAGAGCGGCTTTGGTGAGGCGTGCTTGGGGGGTTTTTGCTTGTTTGTTTTATCATTAGTTTCTGAATTTATTCACCTGTTTAGATCTAAACATGAGAAGTTAGATATGACACAGACCCAGGAGAGGGGGAAGAAAAAAAGTAGCAGTTGTCGGGATTTATTAGGGCTTCCTTCTACAGCAAGGACAAGACTTGGTGTCTGATGTGCTCACTGAGACTGAACTTCCAGAGGAAACTCTACTTATTACTGAGTAAAGGAGACTACTCAAGGCTGCTCTGTAGGCACGGTGGCTTATCTTTTAAATAACTTTGAGGAAGGTCTTGCTGCCTGGGTTGATCCTGCTGGCCTGCCCCGAGGGTAGGGGCACCTGCATGGGAAGGCTATAACTCGTCAGAGCAGCCCTGAGATAGGAGACTTTCCCACAATACAAGGGGTGCTGCTGAGGTCGGGGATACAGCTCTTGTCCTTCTAGTTGGCATCCTGCAGAAAAGCCAGATTAAGTCCAAAGTGGGAATTCTGTCTGGGCTTGTGTGTTTGCACTTGTTCTGTCAGCATCCATCCCACAACAACACTTGCCTCTGTAGAACATGGGAGGGAGGGATGGAACTGAATGAGGAAAGTCATGGGGAAATTCCACCCAAAATTGCCCTGATGCAGGCCAGTGCCTATTCCTTAGCTGCCTGTTGTCATTGCTAGGAATGGGCTGGGCCACTTTTAGTTGATGGTCCTGAGCAGACCCAGCTCATGCTGTGCCAGAAGAGGGGATCTGAACCAAACCAGTGTTACCTAGGGCTCTGAAAGTCCATAAAAAAGCAATGGAAATCAAACCAGCCTTGTAGCTGTATTGTGATAAAATGCTTTAAAAAGGACATGGCTTTTTCAGCTTAAGAATCTTTCTCAGGTTAAGAGGGAGTGCTGGTTTCTCCAATGGATTGAAATGGATGTGAGCCCTAACTGAGGTTGCAAAGCAGTCTTTAAAACCCAGGTTAGACACTCTCTGCTTGGGTAGAGCTCTCCACGGATCGGGTTGGGGTTACAGAGGTCTGATAACTGGCAGGGCAGCCGACAAGCAGAACAGGAAAACTGCTGGATAACAGTGATATGATTAAATGGAAATAAGTGCTTTGTTGACAGGGGATTACGCCAGGTTCTGACCAAATAATTTGATAATCAGATAGTCACTTACAGGAACTACTGTTCTAAGCATATTACACACAAAGATAAACGTGCAGAAAACATTACCGTGGCAAAGTTGTTGATATGTTAGAGGGTCATAACCTGCTATCTATTACTTGACAGTCTTTTCACTAAAAAGTATGCAGTATACTGGATTACAGAAACAAAATGGAGTTGATGAACACTACGTTATGGTTAACTCAAGTTTGTGAGGCAATACAATGTTTAATAATAGCAAGAATCCCACCCGTTTTGCTTTGCCTTGAATTCCTGTCCTGGAAGGAAAGCTGAAGCACCACAACTTTTGGCATTACACTGCCCAGCTTTAGGCATTTGAACACTGCTGTGCAAAGGAAGGGAAGTTGAGGAAGCAAAGGAAGCTGAGAGAGGAACCACCACGTGGCCTGGG
Source organism: Dromas ardeola (assembly GCA_013398915.1). Classification (NCBI taxonomy): domain Eukaryota; kingdom Metazoa; phylum Chordata; class Aves; order Charadriiformes; family Dromadidae; genus Dromas; species Dromas ardeola. The sequence continues at coordinate 5,927 of VYZM01007706.1, read as the reverse complement.
AAGCCCTCTGTTGGAGAGGATAATAAGGTGAGGGTTAGAGCAATGTGATGCTGAGATCCTCCAGCCTAGTGACAGGCAGGTAGTACCGGAGCTGCAGGTGGCACAGTCTATATACTGCATGGCAATACTGTGTGTGGGGATCGTCACCTCCATGATGACGTGAGGTAGCAATACTGCTTCAGGGACTTGATTCCACTGTGAGCTAGCCTGGGTGTCTCCAGCCTAGGGCTGGCTCAAAAGCTCTAAGCAGAAAAGAGATATGAATTTAGATTGCTGAATTTAGGAGCTATTGGTGTAACAGGCAAGTGGTAGCTGCTTTTCTTTTTTTTTTTTTTTTCCTGTTAGTCTTTTGGGAAAAACATTAGGTGCATGTGCCCCAGATCAGGCACTGCCAGTAAAGAAATGTACTGTGTCCAGGTTTGGAGTCCCCAACATAAGAAGGACATGGACCTCTTGGAACAGGTCCAGAAGAGGGCCACAAAGTTGATCAGAGGGCTGGAGCACCTCTGCTATGAGGACAGGCTGAGAGAGTTGGGCTTGTTCAGCCTGGAGAAGAGAAGGTTCCAGGGGGACCTTATAGCAGCCTTCCAGCACCTAAAGGGGGCCTACAGGAAAGGCAGGGAGAGACTCTTTATCAGGGAGTGTAATGATAGGACAAGGGGTAACAGTTTCAAACTGAAAGAGGGGAGATTTAGATTAGATATTAGGAAGAAATTCTTTACTGTGAGGGCGATGAGGCACTGGAACAGGTTGCCCAGGGAAGTTGTGGATGCCCCATCCCTGGAGGTGTTCAAGGCCAGGCTGGATGGGGCTTTGAGCAGCCTGGTCTGGTGGGAGGTGTCCCTGCCCATGGCAGGGGGGGTTGGAACTAGATGATCTTAAAGCTTCCTTCCAAACCATTCTATGAAAACTCCCCAAAACCAAACTCCAAAAGATGGGGAGTCATCTTGCTGGGGCGGTGTGTTTGGTGGCTGCTGGGCTGGGCAGCCTTACACATCCCCTTGGCACCTTCAGCAAGCTGATGGTTCTGGATGTAGCCTCCTGTAGAAATCTTACCCCTGTAGGGGTTTCCAGAGGACTATGTAGCAACTGAGAAAACACTCCTGAATACCAGCAGTGCCCAAAATGCTGGCTTTGGGTTAGAATAGCACTGGACTGTAAAAACAACTCCTGAGAATGCTTATGGACTAGACACGTTACGAAGTCAAGCTCCCATTCATATCTCCTGTGGCACAAATACAGGTGATGTTGCCAGGACTTTCACGTTTCTCCCTGATAAACTAATAATTTGTTGGGGCAGGGCAGCTCTCTGTGGAGTGGGAGATGGAGACATGAACTTCCTTGGCCTAAGAGTCTATTGAGTGCTGCTTCATCCTGGGTGGGTTCTCCAGTCACAAAGCTAGTTTTGATAATAAAAAAGCTGCCTTTGTATAAAAAGACAGTAGTATAATCACACAGTCCTATCAGTGTATTAGGTATACATCTTTATTTATATTTTTATAGATATAAGGTAGCAGGAGAGCAGTAGATTCTTGGACATGCTAGGCACTGGGGCACCTTCACACAGAAGGTTTTTTGTCATTTACAGTAACCAGAAGCTGTAATCGAAGCTAGTCAGGAAGGTGTACGGATACTCCAAATGGATTGGGCACTTACAATTGCAGATGTCAAAAAAATTAGGTGTCTAAATTCTAGCTTGTAAGGCAGGAAAAGGCTTGGACTGAGAATGTAACTATTCCGAATTAAAAATCGACCACCTTAGTGTTACCTTTGTGTGGAAGAAACTGTTAGAAATATTTTTAATGAAGTTGGACGATGAGCTCCCAGATTTGCCCTTCAACTCCTGAATACTCACACGTGCCAAGGCTCGTGGGCCTTTCCTTGAGGTCTTTGAATAGGGAAACATATTCCTTTAAAGGCTCATATTTACAGTCAGGTCTAGCAGAGTAATTCAGTTTTCTGTCATAAAACCCAAGAACAGTCATGTGACATTTCTTTCTGCAATGAGGGGAACTGCTCAGGAGCACTCTGTTTCCTTGGACATTTGACTTCCAGGCAAAATATTGTACACATTCAGCAAGACAGTTTCTGATAGAAATGGGTTATTGTTGCAAAAAGACTGGACTTTATACCACCACGTAAATAAAGCAATCGAATTGATTGATTTTTTTTTATTGGCAAGACACAAACCCTGAGGACACGCTCTTCTGTTTGCCTCTAGCAAGCAGAAGTCTTGAAGGAGGACACTGCGAGAGTCACTCGATGCTCTTAATCTGGTGGAGGTAAAATACACTTGTCCTGCAGTGTAGATTATGCGCCTCATGAATTTTTCACCTGTACAAATAAATGTGCCTCTGTATTTATGTATTATATTATTTATGTGCGTGGTTTTTTTTTTAAGTATAGTAGAGTGATGGAGACTGTAAAAGACTTTGGAAGACTCTCGGGACACCAGTGTTTGGGGTGTTTGGGTTTTTTGTGTGTCCTTCTCCCTTCTTCTTTTCCTTTGCTTCAGTTTATTCACAACCGAAAATGGTTTTCTTTTTCATCTAGCCCCCATTTAAAGCGCAGAGACTCTGGCATGTTGGTTTTGTGTGTGGAGGAGATCAAGGGTGAGACAAATACCGAAGAGTTTTTAGATGAATCATTCTTCAGTTAAGTAGCATTGAAATTGTGTATCTTCAAAAGTAGCATCTTATAAACCGAACTTCTCTTTGTCCTAGGAGTGTAGTTGTTAACACTAGCACAATCTTTTAAATGTTTCAAAGAAAATCCTTTTACTGGATTGAGTGAAAGAATTGACTATACGTATCTTTAAGTATTTGCAGTAAGGGCCTCTATTAAACACAGCCTCCCACCTTCAGCCCTTTAAATAGTTCTGGAATTATTTAAGGCAGGTACACAAAGTGGTCGGTAGGTATCTGAATTTCTGCTTTCATCTGCAAGTGGTGGTGGGGTAGGTGGGTGCCTGGGGAATTTGTGTGTTACAGTTTTTGTAGTCAGACTTACGACCATAAGAATTATTCCCACTGAAAGAGGGATTTTATTTTATGCATATACCCTTAACAAGCATTTAATGCATCACAAGAGAATCTAAATATTCTCAGGATAATGGTATTGTGGCACAAGGTATAAATAGGCACAAGGTACAGGTTTGGAAAGCAGCCTGATTTATTTTTTTTTTAACTTTTTTTTTCCCCACACACTTTCCCCCCTTTGCTAATTGAATTCGCACATGGTGGAATAAAGCTTTCATGGAAAGGTGGTGCATTTTATTACTCAAAATGCTGAACAAGGTGATTCCTGTCCCTGATATTGGCATTGGTGTAACTGACTCTTGTCATATGCTGTTCCTCTGTGCAAACCTGTGTGGGGCTGGTAGCGTCCAAGCACCAAGGATCTCCTGTGTATTCTCACTGGGTATGCAAGAAAGTGAAGCTTTTTATCTCCTTTAACGTTGGAAAGGCACAGAGGGTATGTTTGCAGAGCATAATAAGGCAGCGTCACACAGGACAGAAGAGTTTGCCCCAGGAGAGCCCGAGACACAGGCTGTGCAGCAACACCGCTACCAGACTGCCCCTGGACCCTGGCCCCAGGAGCCTCTGAGGTCACACCTGCGCCTGCCACGGTTATCTCTGCATGGCTGTCACTTCTCTTGTAGATTTTGGCCTCTCTAAGGACATCTACGTCCTTTTAATGCGTGTAGGAGACGTCTTTTAATGCTGTTAGTCAGAGTTGGGTATCTGAAGAATTTGGCCAGAATTACTGTAGGCTATCAAATACTTGGATTCATGTCGCTATTCTATTCCAGCTTTCCAGGTCAGTAAATTAACTCCTAAATATTGGCCTGTTGGTGCTTCTGAAGGCCTCTGTGCTTTTAATATATTATTATTGCTTGAAACCAGACATAACTGAGCAGTAAAGATTTAAGAATATCTAGAGGAAAGATTGGATTCTCCACAATTTCTCATGTTTGTTTAATGTAGACAACTCTCGCTGTTTTCATTACAGTGGGTGTATCTGGGTTTCCCTTATTAGTATTGTAACCAACTGAATTGAAATGGTTAACTTGTTTTCTGAGACTAGCATGCTGTGGTTGACTGGAATATGAGATCAGAAGAGCAGTCCATGTGCAACTGGAGCTGGCTTGGAAGGGCAATGTAATGCTGATGAGCAGATGTGAGCCTCAAAACCTTGGCAGCTGGGTAGGACAGCAGATGGGGTGGGTAGGGGATGAGGAGTTATGTATGATCATAGAATGGTTCGGGTTAGAAGGGACCTGAAAGTTCATCTAGATCCAGCCCCCACAGCTTTATTGCCACTAACCAACTCTGCAGAGCAGAAGAGGAAGACAACACTTTGGTCTTCCTGCAACAAGGTAAAGCATGGGTGGAGACTTTGATTTATCATTCCAGTCAGTCAGTACTGGTGTGTTTTGGAAAGGCTGTCCTGTGGTCTACAAACACCTGCTGAGCACACTGCTCTCAAGAAAGCAAGCCTTCAAAACAGCTCTAACATGTTTGGACTGCTGGAAGGCACACATCGATAAACAGGCTGGTGAAATCAGAGGGACTAATCTTACAATAGTTGCTTGGGGGTGGAATGGAGTCTCACAGCCTGTAACAGAGGCCAGCAGCCTTGGTTCCTCTGCACAATTAATCCAAACAAGGCCAGTGCTTGGGCACTGGCTCACGGTCATCTGGGATATTTGACGGTGTGCTTCCTGGCCTAACTTCAGCCTGTTTGAGTAGAATCCTCCTACACAATGGCTGGGCACCATTTGGGGGGTTTTATGGACCAGGACTGGTCCCAACAAAGTGGTACATGAGGCAACTAGAGCCTCACGAAGTGTTTAACTACTCACAGCTGGGTAGTGGAGCCTGGGCTTCATTATTTCACCTAGGTAGGGAGATTCGCTTCAAACTTGCACAATTAAAGATGCTTGCTGTGTAAATGCATGACTTGGGCCATGCCATAATGAAGAGATAGAAACTGCTGTGCAGGTATCTTGGTTCCTACTTTGGCGGACTGTCATAAAACGGTGCTAGGCACTGCTAATGGGTTTGTGCTTTCTCCTGTTCGCCTGCCAGAAGTGATAAGAGCAAATGGCAATGCTGAGTATTAGGACCTGTCTAGAAGGTGGATGAGTGATTAAGGAGAGGTCAACGCGGACAAAGGAAGGAGAACAACAGGAATCAGAAAATGTGAAGTAGGGAGGGAAGCAAGGTCAGGGAATACGTTGGCAGAGAGGAAAGATTGCCAAACGCAGTTATAAATGAACCTGTTGCACCCAGCTTTCTTCCAAGGGGTTATTAAGATGCCCAAAGGTGGATGGGTATCTGATAGCACTTACTAAACAACCCAAGTCGCTTAAGTCAACGGGTGCAATATAAGTTTAGAACTTCAATGCTTCAGAATATCTGATCTACAGCAAGTGGTTGAGGATTCTGTTTGTTCTGGTGTGGGTTTTGTGTGGTGGGGTTTTGTGTTTTTTTTGTCTTTTTCCAAACACATCTAGTGCTTACTGTAACATAAGTACGTACTGCAATTATGCAAGTGATCTTTTCCGTTTTGGCTACTCATTACTCCTGATATTTTCTGGTTTTGACACTCATCTGTACGTGTCTGCTCTTAACACAGATACCTTGTATTTAGGCATAGAATCACTGTTACTTATTTTTTACTGTAAATAATAATTTGGCCTTCTGGCATAGGAATCGGGTCCTTTCATACACATCCAAGTTGTGCTGCATTTCCAGCACATCTATATCCCAGTAGCTGCTTTTTCTTTATTTACGGTGGTCTATTGATTATTCAGGAATTGCTCCTGTCACCTAGATCTTAGAAGACAGCATGGGAAATCGCTCCATGCTTGGACTCCCCTCATCATTCTTTAGCTTCCTTACGCTTAGAATCATAGAATCATT
>VYZM01007704.1:75054-88192 GCA_013398915.1 Dromas ardeola | reverse complement strand
AAACAAAGACCGTGGGAAAATTAGAGGAACAATGAAATATAGAAGGGCCCTCATAACCTAGTAACCACTGCAAAGAGAGCACACAGAAATGGTCAATCTCTAAGACCACCCGATGAGACCAGTTAGACTATTGTTCCTGGTGTGAAGTTCACCAAAAGGAGTGACAGAAAGGAGCTTTCTCCCTGTAAAGGCATGCAACGGAAGGGGCTTGCTGTCTCAATGAGCATGGGACTTAATGGCAGCAGAGGTTTGGGAGACTGCATAAAACTTATCAAAAGATGTTTTCTGAGGATAGCGGGATGTGAGAAACTTAGGTGATGAGAAGAGTCAAAGGTGGGGAAAGGATGGGATCAACGTAGATCTGAGAGAACAAGTGTGAGGGAAAAGGTGACAACATGGGCTGGCCAAATGCAACAAGAATGAGAGGCCACAAGCTGGAGGGTCCTGAGCACACAAGTGCTAGCAACTCAAGGAAGCTGTGGTCTAGAGGCTTGCTACGAAGTGGTTTGAGCATGTAAGGCTAGCTACACAAGAGACTTGTGTATTGCATGTGTGTGTGCATGCATGCTCCACTAATGGACTTCAAACCTGATAACCTGGAGCAGAGGAACAGTCTGCGCTGCTCGGGGTTGGATGAGAGCTGTGCTGCGAAAGACACACTTTTCTGTCTTTGTCAGTCTGTGCACCCAGCCATGTTAGTACTGTGCATGTATCTCTGCTGGGAGTATGTGCTCAGCCTTGCAGCGGGCTAGCCCTGGGATAGGAGGACCTCCACAGTTTCTGTACACGCCCATATTCAGCTGCCTCTGATGAGGTGCGACCTCACTCTGCCACCTGAAATACAGAACCACAGAATGGCACCAGGGCAGGCTTGCTCTCCATCTGCTTATGAGGGCAGGACAGCATTGCTTAACAGGTCATTCCTCCCTGCTCTCTCTTTATCTGGGCAACAACTGGAAGGAAGGACCTGCCAGATCTTCATCCGTACTCATATCTCTCTTCGTTATTACCTGTCTGTAATTCCCCTGTAGGAGAAGCTTTTAACTTTTAAAGTGATGGATCTACATGTCCTTCTAAAGAGTTCCCTAAACCCATGTAACCTGTGGAATGGGGTTCATTATATATATATTCAATTAATTTTTTAAAACAGTTAATAAACCATCACTACCAAAAAATAGCAACCAATCTTCAGGAAAACAAAATTAAAAACATCAGTATTGAGTAATCTGAATCTTAATTTACATGAGCAAATTGATAATGTGTACATTTTAGGTGGAGACTGCTTATCTACTTTCTCTACTGGTTTTCAAATAGTTGACTCAGCAACGAAAATTAATGAATGAGAGCTCTCTCTGATTCTGTACTGGTTTCCAGGTCCTCCTTCTGCTTTCCACATAGCACTAGATTCACATTCTTCATTTGGCTATCTGTACTGTTAGTAAATCAGAGGAATAAAAAGAAAAAAGAAAAGAAAAGCTGCTATTCAGACACAATTATACACAAATTAAGACTCAAAAAGCTCTTATCCCTGCTGTTGACTACAGAGCTTCATCTTGATCTCAATGCATTGCTCACATTAAGTACCATCTTGAGTGACAACAATAGAAACTTGAAATTTGAATCACACTTTAATCTGTGATTGCATCTGAATGTATTCAATCCATCTCTCTGAATATTTATTTTTAATCATTCTGTAGCACGATCTACCAGAGCACAGTGAAAAAAGAGATGAGAACACAGCAAATAAAATAAAAGGTTCCGGAACAAGAATCATGCGACTGCCTCTTATTTCTTATTTTTTCTCATTCTGTACTTGCACCATAGCTAGTAGTCCAAGTACTTGTTCTAGGCTTCTTAACCAAGAATGAGGCGTTTGTGTTCCATGACAGTATAAATATTAGATAACAAAAGAATTCTGGAGTGTAGGGTTGTAGCCTACGACCGATTTCAATATAATGTAAAACCAATAGGGTTATAAGTTTTAACTAATATTTTGCTACTGATCTAGATTTAGAAAACTCTTCTAAAATCCATCTTTTAGAAGCTGAATTGCTGGTAGCAGACGAATAATCAATTAATGATGGGAAACGGAAGAAAAGTATAGAGCAAGATAATAGATTAAGGGAGGATGAGAGGTAGAAAAAGACAAGAGAAAAATAGAAAAAAGAGAAAAAGAAAGAAGGAAACGGGACATCTGAGAAAAAGGTGGTGGCAGAGAATGTTATTTACATGAGATAGATGACAAAAATGCAAGAAGAAAGAGAAAACTGTGAAATAATAATGAATAAAAAGGCTTATAAAAGTTAAGGAGAAAAAAGAAAACAATCAAGAAATCAAGGGAAAAGAATTAATGGGGAGAGGGGGAAAGGATTTTTGAATACTTTTTCTGTGCATCTGTAAATAAAGGAAAGGAGGGTAGATGAAACAGGACAAGAAGAAAGCTAAAAAAATAAAAAGAAGAGAAGTATATAAAGATGCTACCAAAAAAACTAAGGCAAAGCGCAAAGGAGCAGAATGTGATATAGCTTGTGCTGCAAATACCAACATTAGAAATACATCAACATCTTACAAGATACTTTATTTTCTCTTCATTCCCATTCGTTATATTCTATACTCTTTTTAGAGATCTAGTCTTGAGCGATATCCTGCAAATAGTTAGATATGACATTCTATCTGGAATCTTAAATAAACTTCTAAAAGTAGAACATTGGTGATAAATATTTCCCATAAAACAGCAGATGTTTTATTTTAGTTTCAAGTCAATAGGTGGCATTATTTTATTACACTACTGTTATTTTATATTTTGTATTTCACACTGGTATTTGTGATAGATTTGAATGATGCAAAATACCTCAATACAGCATGAAAATCTTAAGTATATGTTTTCAATGTGCATCATTAAGATTACATTTCACTGCTGTTTAAAATAACTGTAAATGATAAACCCTTGAAATACGTATTATTTACTATTCAGGTTTGATTTTAATGAAGATTTTCACTTGTACAAACCACAAAGATAATTTGTTACTTGATGATTTCTTTATACACTTAAAATTAAAGAGGCCCTTTGCATCAATAGAATTTTATATAGCCTTTACACCACATGTAAGGATATATAAAGGAATAAAGACATCTCAGCAGGTCATGTAAGAAACACGTAAGAAACATGTAAAAAAATTCATAGATTAAATCAGACTGAATTTGCTCATTTCCACTAAAGTAAGAAACAAAAAGAGTAAACTTCATTGCTTGTCAAACTTTCCTCCCATGGTATGTATTTAGCCAGCATGACTGGAATGATGAAGGTCTTTAGCACAGAGGCACAGATTCAGCAAAGCCTCTTGTAGATCAGTTTTGCCCCAGCTGAGGTAAGATTAACCCAGTCCTGTATCTTGTTTACAGTGCTACCAGATTCTAATCAGTGTAACTGAAAGGGAGGCAGATAATAATAGCAGAACAGTTTAAATCATATCTGCCACTTTAGTAAGATCCAGTTCTTACAGGGAGATTCTCTGCAGAAGGGTATTATGTGCCTCATGTAGATGTCTAAATCGTAATCCATGAACCTAAAAAAAAAAATTTAGTGTGCCTCCTTGAGTAGAATTCTGCTGGAATTATGCCATTTCAGACTTTGGCTAGAAAAGCTTTTAATTTCAAATGAAAAGAACTATTCCTTTACTGTATTTCTTTTAAGAAATTTTGAAAAATTAAACACAAGTCTTGAATGAAAGAGCTCAGGTTTCAGTTGCCAAAACAGACAGCCGATCACATTTTTTCTCCCTCCTTTTCTCCCAACAAATCACAATTATGTTTAGGCCTGCAGGCAATTTCTGCAAAACTGCAAAAGTACAAATTCTTTTGTTTTAATTTTTGTGAACAAACCCCATTGTTAAAAGGAAAAAGGGAAAGCTCATTCAGACACAATATTGACTTTGTTAAAAAATAGTTCAGATGTTTCACTCCAAGTGTTAAATACTTACATTCATAATTATATATTGTCAGTGTGTTTATACCCTCTTAAACACTATGAAACAATCCCTGCAAGGGTGACTGCACAGAGTTTTTCCTGGGATGTCATGCTGGGAAATACAGGTACAGGATTCTGACATCTTCTACTTTCTAATATCTCCTGCTCTCTAAATATTACTATTCAGTGCCCTAAAGCTCTCTTTTTACCTTAGCTCTAGTTTTGTTGTGTATAAAAATTTTCTAGAACAATCAGAGACATACCTCATACCTTGCCATCTATGTTTAAAATGCTTAGATTTCTGGAAGCTAAAAATCCTTATTGTTATTTTGTTACAACAGCTTAAAACATTAGCAGGAAAACCAACACCAACAAAATTAAGTTGTTTTCCTTTGAAAAATATTTTGAAATCTCAACATGAAAAGGTAGCAACACTGCATTCAAGAGATGCAGGATCAAAACCTTGCAGTTTTAAATGATACTAAAGTTCACATTCCTGGAGATATAAAGGTCCATTAAAATCCCATATCTGTAATCTTGCATGTTGCATAGGCAGAAGCTGTACTGAGGTATTCTTATTTTCTATGCCCAAATTCCTTAATGCTTCAAGACATAAACTCAGGGCTTGAGGGGACTGCATCAGTCACCAGATCCAGTCTCCTGCAACTGTGGGAAACAATGCAATAGGGACTGAACTCAAAAACATTCTCCAGAACATCTACCCTATTATCTTCTATACAATAAAGACATGAGACACCTCTAAAATATGACACATTTAAGACTACTATACAAAGCTCCACATGCCTTGAGGTATCAGAAAAAGAGCAGGAGATAGGAAGGTTGCCAGTAATACATTGAATTGCTGAAGTGCAGAGAATTTGTTATCATGAAGTGAATGCAGTCACTTCCCTAATGATCCCCACCCATCTGCCTGGAGGAAAACTGTTTCCTATTTCCTGACATGAAATATCTGGTAATTACATTAAATTTGCTTGTAAATATGGGAGCAAATAACACTAACCAACCACTTAGAAATTTGGAAAACGGCTCTCTATGGAGAAGCTGAACTATATTCATCCTTAATTCTGAGTGCTGAGAGCTTGTGATTTGATGTAGTCATTACTAAAGTAAGACAATTTCTTTCTGGGAGTGGGATTTATTGCTTATATATGTTGTACATACTAAATAGATATTTAGATTCAAACAATTGACTGTGATGTGAAGATCAAAACACAGGTCAAGGGTTGGGGGAGGAAACGAAATCACAAATAGTATTGAAATCCTTTACTGTTGAATTATTAACACAACACTCCACTATTCGAACAGCCCCTTCAAAAATGCAAGCATCAATATTTGTAGTCAGCTTCTCAGCTATGGAAAAAAACACCTTCATTGATCAGTTCTATGAACTGGTTTCTAGGATATTGTTTAAACGTTGGCTTGTAAAATCACCCTTTTAAGCTCAAAGACATATATTTAGAATATTATACTTTAGCAAGCATAATGTGATCAAAGGAAACATTGGAACAAAACAGCGAGAGAAGCTGATGACCAAATCATAAAGAAGACTTATTTCCCCAGGACATGATTTCTGTGACCAAAGAAAATTTCCACTCTAAGAATCCCTGTCTTAATTATGCAGTCGGGGAATACATCATCAACTAAACAGACAAAGGCACCCAATCTAATCCTCTGATCCACTGCAGAGGAGAGAGAGAACCTTTTGGGATGGATATGCATATATGGCAACAAAAGTTGGTAGCATTAAATTAAGTAAAAAAAAAATCTGACCTTTTACTGCATCTCATATGCATTTTCCGTCCTTTTTCTCTAATCCCTATTAATTTAGGAAGTGTTCATTCAGGAGTCAAAACAGATCATAATCTTCCCAATAAAGCAACTGTTGAATATAGGGATATTTTCAAATATGATTGAGATCCAGTCTCAACTAAACCAGTAAAAATAACGTAGGAATGAAGAAACTGAATATACATTGATTGAAAATTATACTTTGTTTCCCAGGTGTGTTCCTTGAAAGAATCAGACTGACAGGATCATAGCTTTTTACCCAAAATGCTAGACTTCTGGACATGTTTAATAAAAGTCCTTGGAGAAGGAACGCAGGAAGAACCCTTCGTTCCCTAGCTCATCCACGTTCTTCAGAAGGTCCACTTCTCCTGTACCTATGGGACGATACTAGTGACAACAGATAAACAACAGACACCTGCAAGAAGTACGTTAGAACTTATGCTGAGATCAGTGTTAAATCTGAGTATGCAAAAGCTACCTACAGCATACTTGCACCACCTTCCTTTAAAAAATCACATAAACAGATATAACCCACTTCAATGGTTATAACCGGTACTTCACTGTATACATAAGAAACAAACAAGTCATCTTCAAAAATGTCATGGATGTGGCACAAATCACCTAAGGGGCCATTCCACTCTAACGATCGTGACCTTCTTTGATGTCTATAAAGTACCAACATCCAGAGCCATGTACACATCTGCACGACTTCCTTTTTTACCCATTGACAAATCTTCTCTGAATCCACATAGTTTTCAGGGTAAACTGTGCCATCAGGATTTTTAAAGCAAAACCACAACATTATGCTTCCTTTAACAAACATTTATGTCTATATATATAATTTAAGTTAAATAATAACTCTGCTGATTGGAAAAGAGATACTTTTTTCCTTGTCTCACAATCATAATATTGTTTAACAGTACACATGAATAGGTCTATTCATAGTAATGTTCCAACCACAGTCAATTTTATGGTGCAATCATCTGTTTGTGAGCAGAGATGGCTACAGTTAGGTATCAAGCTCGAATGTTTTCCTGCAGCAAAAGCCTGCCAAACACTGTATTTGCCATTATGGATTAGGTCTAGTCAGAAATTATGTGAAATGTTGAGAAAATTTAGTTTGACAAAATCTAAGCAGTATTTCAAGCAAAATTCTGCCATACATTTTTGAGAACTGTCTAATCCTGGGGAATCAACACTTTTAGCTTTCCATTGTCCAAGGTGTTCATGCAGTATGTCTGCTTGCAGTACTCAAGTCAAAGAATTCCTCATCTGGGAGTCTCCCTTGAATCCAGTTTGAGCCGTAGGTACTGGAGTCCTTGACTGTATGGTGACCTTGTCCTCAAGCCATGAATGCGAGTTTGAATGAGAGGGCTGAATGATCTGCAGCCCTCTACTCAATAGACCTTTAGAACAAAATAAAATTTAAAATTTCCTGACATTTCCTAACTCCATTCTGGACAGTTCTACTCCTGATTTACTGTCAGAGCAAATTAAAATTATTTCTTTTGAAATAAAAATTTAATGTATAAATAGAATAATTAAAAATTGTAGGCAGGACAAACTATAATAATAAGTTTCATCGCAACCTGATTGCAAGAGGGGAGGTAAAGGTGAATTTTGTCTTGAGTGATGAGAAAGAAGGGAAAATGTCTGGTTCATCTTTTTCAACCTCAAATACAGACGAGCACATCTGCAACATACTCCCAGAGACTTCTGGAGAGGTTTGGTACTTTGCATACATGGGCAACAGTAAACCTACATCTGCAACTGAGTGCATCACAATTTCATTTTGTTTGCTGAGAAACACCTAGTACTTCCACTTTCCAAGCTTGCAGATTGTACCATGTAAACCAGTGAACTGTGTGGCATGACGCTTCCTAATAAATGACCACAGTGGTTGTCATTGTTACCAATTGTGAAGTGCCCACCTAATAAAGTTATTTGTGAATGCTGGTTTCTAACACAGAGATGAATTACCTAATACAAGAATAATCACCATTAGTTAAAGACATAAAAGCCACATAATTAATGTAACTAGCAAGAAAAACTAAAGCCTCATTTATTTCAGAATAAACTTAGTGCATAACTGTATATAAACAAGGGGACAGAAGTGACTAGAATGTCATTATTCAAATTCATGCTTCCTTGACAAAACTAACACAAACAAAAATCAGTTACTCTGCTCATTCCTTGTATTCCTCATTTCTTTGTAAGTTTTGTGTAGGGATGACATCCCCAGCCTGCCCTCAACTTGTTCCAGGAACAGATAATTACTGCACTGATTGCCTCAGTTCTAAGTTATTCTGTGCATGGTGACTGCTAGCTTGTTTTAAGTGCAAAATAGATGTTAAAAAAATACAGAAAAATTGAAATAGAAAAGTGTCAATCATTTTCTCTTTAAAATGCTAGCTTGAAATGGTAAGAAGAGCTTTATGGCAGATTTCCTTTTTTTAATGTCAGATAAGAATCAAACTGTCTAAAGTACCAGGGGACCTTCACTACCCGGTCTGTCCTGATCTATGTGAAGAAAAGGCTTATGCTGGCCTTATGCTTAAATGTGATATACATCCAGTAACATTTTTCTTTCCTGTACTGCAGGAAGAAGAGAAATGGCAAAGCAAATCTACTCGTAACTGAAAGCTACCCAGGCAGCAGGATCCTTTTGTGAAACTATGCAATAACAGTGTTGACCAGCCTGGAACAGCTTAAAGTAAGACGTAGCAAAAAACCCATTCCCTACAGGATAAAAGATATTGTCTTGCTGTAAATATGCTAACTTGTTCTCATGAACTGTTACTGACATTGCTATCTCTGATACTAAGAAATCAGCTTTATAAACCAGGTAACAATTACAACAATTAGAACAGCTGTATTTCTTCAAAGGTGAAACAACAAAAAAGATCCTACCAGGTGCCACAAAGTAATGGTGTCACTGTAGTAGTGACATTAATCTGAGTAACCAACTTTGCCTGAATTCTCTTGTTACAACAGAAGCATTCATCTTTTGAGAACAAAATTTTAAGTGTAATCTTAGGTGCAACATAATATTTGCCGGCTAACAAGGACAACCCTTAAACTTAAGCTTTTGAAAGTTTTCAGTTCACCATATATATAGGCAGAGGCATATTATTCTGAACTTTTTGGACACAACTGATGGAATGAACAGCTGAAAAAGAAAAGGCAGAACTCTATACTGAATAAATACTATCAGTCAAAGTCCAAAACAACCTCACAAATAATAAATATTAATTGCATTTCATCTTAGTAGTGATACTTCTATATTATTTTTAATGACATAAAAGATTCTATTTTTATTTTTTACCTTGATACACAACTATGTGAAATTAGAACAATTGAGAGCTTTATTTAATTTCCCATGTAGTTATAGTGATCTGGGACTGGGAAAAAAAAACCAAGAGACTTATGCTACCTTTTTTTGCTTAAACTTCTTCAGTTTGCTTCGGGTTTTCTTGACTTTGCTCAACAAGCTTATACATGTTATAGTTTGTTTTTCTAGGTATGCTTGCTCTGGAAGTCCTCAAGTATGATTTGTATTTCAAGACCTTGGCAATAAATACACTTAATTTAATAAATTAGACTATACAATTTATACCTATATTCCAGCTCTGCAATTTAAAATGGTAAAGAGTTCTGATTTAATGAACTAAACTAAACTAAGTCAACACTGCACACACAAATTTTCAGTATCAACATTTCAGTATGAACAGTACGGAGATGCAGAACACACTAAAAATTGATAACTGTGAAAAGTTACAGAAACATAATGAAATAGATAAATATCTAAGTACTTCCTAGTTCTTGAACTAGTATACATTTAAGTATAGATTGCACGAGTTTCCTCTTGATGTTTAATTCAAACTGCAGTTTCTCCCTTCTCTTTAAATTAAAAAAAAAATTAAATTCTTTGAAATATAAAGGTATTTTATTTTTTTAACGAAATATTTAACTACTCTTGTGTGGGTAAGTCAATTAAGAGGAACAAAGATTATTTTTTCTAATCAAGATATGGCTGGAAGAAAAAATCCTAATAACATTCCATGCTTTGGAGAAAAATAACACAAAACGTAACAAACTCTCCCCAAATGTCAGAAGATAGCTCACATGACATTTTATCCCAGTCTCTATTCACTTTTCCAAAGCTTTCTGGATTGCTCTTCCACTGTGGGAAAGGAACCATCATTTATCATAGCGTTCTCCTCGCTTGCAGGGCCCTATTAACCTCACTGTCAGGCCCTGCCGTCTCTTCTTGGGAAACCGTGAAGGGCAGCTTTCCTGTCATCAAAAGATGACAAAAGAACACCACCTTTATTAGTCTCCTTTTTCCTAGTTTTTCCTTACCAAAAATAGGGAAAGCTGCACAACTGTTTCATGCCCCTAGTTAATTCAATCCTGTCCTTTGAAAAGTTGTCAGGTATACGGAAACTGCCAACATGAATTTGTTTCTTATTTCTTCAATATGTCGTATGTATTATTAAAAATCTGAGGTGAATATTTGAAAGAGAAAAATACAAAGCCCAAATTTATGCTGTAGGGACCCATTCTGTTCAGAAAGTCGTAAAGATCTCTGATGACTGATGTTCTTCTGCCCAGATCAATGTATATCCAAATACGTCCTATTCACTTACAACCTTCTCATCCAAGGCACAGCAACAAGCACCTTTTTGGATTATGAAATCTCTGAAGTTTCAGAATTTCCTGTGGACTCTTTGCTCACAGAATTTTTCCTCAGTATTTTCCAACACCATCCTATTGCTTGTATCCATCTGCTAATCTGGTCTGTGCTTCCTGATAATCTCAAATCCTAAGTGTGGCAGTGCACATGGCTGGCTCCTCATAACTCCTCACATTATGGATTCTCCTGATTTCCCAGCACCAAGGAAGGAGGGCAACCTGCATCCAAAGGTGCCACAGGACCTATTTTCTAAGCATGATCCCAGGACAACCTTGATGCCCGTGATCAGGTACCTTAAAAAGAAGAAAACTAGCGAGTATAAGCACTTACCATATGATCCTGTATTATGTGGTTCCCTTAAGTATATGCTTACCATCCTATCCAGTTTACCATACATGCAGCCATACAAGCATAATACAACCAAATACACCACAACTCAGAAGCATGGAGGGATTTTTGATTAAGTGAAACAGAATTTGATTATCAGCAGAACAGATCCCACTGAAGACTATTCCTACTTTCTAACCCAACTGCTCTGTTGTTTCACTTCCTGACAGAATATTTCAGAAATAGGTATGTAGCACAAAACATTCTTCACATTTTTAATAACAGAACTATATTTTTGCTCATAGTTTCCAGGGAGGTCAAATGAATCACAAACTTCTATTACCGTTTTAAGTAAAACTGAGTTAATGAGAATAGAACTAGACTGCTAAAATACTGTTAAAATTCTGCTAAAATACTGTTAAAATTTAACTGGAATAGTAGTTTTCATGCAAACACAATATGAGGAATCACAAATGGCTCTCTACTCACTAAATACATATTGTAGTAACTGAAATTTGGTAACAGCTTTGTAGAACAAGATGTCAATGATTTCAGTTGGAGATCAGCTTGACATATATGCAAAAAAATGTAGGCTATGCAGTTGAAGACTTATCTAAAAATCCACCTTCCCAATGGTAAAATTGAAAGCATGATACTATAATGAATTGGATGTGTTTGCCTTTGATTTATTGTCTCTTCCACAAGCAGTCATTGAGAAGTCTGAAACAAGAAACACACGGTTTTTGATAAAATCTTCCTGTTTCTGCTGGGTAGAAACACAACACACAGCAAAAGCACAATCTGCACAGCAGAAGTAGAATTTTCTACACTCCTTTCTTTTCTCTTTATGGTTAAATGTCTTAGGAGGGTCTTTTCTTATAAAGTCCATCAACAGAACCTTATGAAAGGATGTCTAGTTTATACTCAAAGCATGCCCACAGTTTAATGAAGTACTTTTCCCCGGTAAATTTTCAGTAAATACTGAAGTTTCTTGATGCCCCTAGTAAATACACATTAAATCCAGCATCGAGTATGAAAGCAGCAGTGCAGGGACACCTGAACCGGAGAACGGAGAGGAGGAAGAGACATTGGAATCTGCTTCCAATCTATCTGCTGAGAAGCAAGCTGCAAGGAAGCTGAAATAACAGCAAAGGAAAGAGCTGGAGGTATAGTCACAGGAATATACAGATGATACTTTTGACATTTTACATTTTGTAGCTCTTTGATGATTTTTCCAATTTCTTCACTCTGCTTTGGCTGAGTAAAGGTGATTTAACCCTTCTTTCAAAGCCTGCCTAGTATTAAGTATGATCCCTCTCTCAGCCTTTTCACTCCTACCCCAAGATTATCTCTTATATGATACGTATTTTGGAATTCTTGAGAGTTGAGAAATGTGCTTTCAAGGTTTTTTTGACTTTCCTCTCCAAGAGGTGGTTTGAGGTCAGGTAATACTGAATACCACGCAACAGCCAAAAGGATTCTCTTCTCCAGCCAGTTCCTCTCTGTTAAGAAAGATCTTACTGAGAGTATTTTTTTTTCTTTTTCTTTTTTTAAATAAAATTAACACATATTCCTCTATGACTGCAATTCACAAACAGAAATATAGAAACAAATAGAAAATTAAACTTATTTAACATTTTTCTCTGTATTCATAGGATGCAATATTCTCTCCCAAAAAAATTTGGTTTCTTGTCTTGCCTTTCTTGGGGTTATCTGAGCTGTCTGACACTTATAAAAATAACTCATGGGATTCCTTACTTTATAGAACTGGCATTGCTCTGAACTCTCATTTTATTTTGTAACAAATTCAGTGAGAATCTCACTTGATTTCCGCATGAAGTTTAAAAAGAATAATAAAAATTCTTTTTTAAAACACATTACGATTTCTAAAGACACAGATGAAACTATAGCATGTCATAGAAAATAGGAGAGATTCTTATGAGAAATTTTTTTCTGGCCTTTGGCCATTATTTTGCAAATCAGTGTGGCCATCAGATATTGACAAAGGTGTCACAAGTGACAATGCTGAGCAAAAAAAGAATTAACACAAGCTGATATTTCTTGAACTATTTGGAAGGGAGGTTCTGGAATTGAATTAAATGTGACTTCACAGGCTGTAGACTCATTGAGCTTGACTGTAGTGGTGAAGATCTTTTCCCTGTGAATGTCTGTTTCTCTTGAATAGTGCATATTTGGCACTATTGAAACAGCATTCTGCTTGGATAATAATCTAATAAATCACATTTCTCAGGAGAAGAAAAAATGTTTTCATCTCTACACTAGGCAACTGACAGGACCAAGTGGCTCATAAAGAGACCATGGAATTAATATTCTGTAAC
>VYZM01007704.1:54802-65624 GCA_013398915.1 Dromas ardeola | reverse complement strand
GGAAGGGAAGGGAAGGGAAAGGGGGAAGGGAGAAAAGGGAGAAAGAAATAAAAGGGGGAAAGAAAGAAAAGAAGAAAAAAGATTCATATTCATTTCAGGGAAAAGAATACAAAAAATGGAGAAGAAAGCCACAAAACAGTCTCAGGAAAGCATGAATAGCAGAAAATTGTAGACACAAAAAGTCATTATAAAGAAGAAAAGGAAAATCATAGTAAAACCAAGAAACAGGATGAATCAAGAAAGGATGAGGATAAAATAGAATAAGTGGAAGGGGTATATAGAGGTGATGAGACCAGGTGAGGGGAATGAATAAGATGCTGGGAAGCCCGAAAAGAGTGGACAGAGGAATGAGTTGCACTTACTACTGATCATGAAAATTGCATGAAAGAGGGAATTAATGGTATAGTGACCATCACCTATTATAAGAACTTCATTTGTCATACTTCTTTTTTGGAATGATTTATATAAGTTATTTATCTTTTTTCCCCACTTCATATATCTAGAATATTGTTTCAGTCTTTGATTGTTAAAAACATAGTGTGACTGACTTTGAGATAAAACCATGCATCTCTAGGAAAAAAGTTTTCATGTGCTATAGTTCTCATGAAAGCTCATTTTTTTGCTTTCAATAGATTCTTTTTCCTACAACACAGAAGTGCTACCATGGGACATATGTTCAGAGAACTCTTGCTCATCTTAGGTGTGTAAGGTCATTATGAAGCAGCTTTAACCTCAAGCCTTATGAATGATACCACCGGAAACATGTACTGACACAGAGATTCACTGCCAATTACTTAATTATATCCAAATCCAAGAGCCCGATTATAGACATATTCATGTCTGGTGGGACGCTACCTCCTATCCAAAGGCCATCTTCCTATGTACTTTTAAATGTTCCCTGTAATTGAAGATCCAGACTCCACAACACCTATGTGATAAAACAGTTTTCACAGTTGCTTTGAGAATTAAAACCCACTACAGCAGTATTTTGTTAATGTTTACAAGATGAAAATGATACTCTTGGGTGGCAAACCTCTTTAGCTACACAATGCACACCTTTGTTTCTTCTTCTGTTTCTTTTATGAGAGGCATTTCTAATCCATTGGCTAGGATGCAGTATATAAAACTGAACTGTTGGGCTGGATTATTCATGTATGAGTTTCCTGACAGTGCAAATGACATACAGTTAATAATAATCAAACTAATTAGCACATGTATAGCACTTTGTATCTTGGAAACGCCATACAAACGTTAACTAATTAATTCTCACAACACCCCTGTGAGGAAAGGAAGTAATTGTCCTGAGCCCCATTTAACACACGGAGAGAGGCTAAAGCATTATTCTGGCTGGAGAACGTAAACCATAGGTTGATATTATGGTTCTTTATGGTTGCGATTTCTCAGTGATGCTGCCCTTCAAGAGCCAGGCCTGCAAGCTGGACTTTTACCCTGGCAAAGGAGCGGGGACAGCCTGACGAGGGCGGGCTGTGCCATCAGGCCCTCACCTCAGTCCGGGCAGGGCCCACGCAGGCTGCGCACCTGGCCAGACAGGAGAGAACCTGCCTCTTGTTACCTCCTCCCTGAAATTTTTCCTTCATAATGTCCATTCCTTCCCTTCCGCTATATCCTATGCAATTTGCTCCAATGAGGCCTTTATGCCTGAGGTGGCCTCCCTGCGTTTCAGCTGCGGTGTGAGTGACGCTTGCAAACCACTTGGGAGTCCAACACTCAGCCTATCCATCAGGGAGGAGCAACAGTCAAATATTCCTTACTTGTCTGTGATGACTGCGGGAGAGAAAGAAGCGAAATTATTCCTGACATTAACATAAATAGATTTGCCTTTTCTGTTCTACACATAAGGAACAGGCTTGTTATGTGAGAAGAGGCCATGTTCCTGCAATCCATTTTGGGAACAAAAATGGTTTCAAGATACTTCCGTTCAGTGAAAGCAGGCTACTGTGTGACTGCAGAACTAAAACCTGCCTTCTTGCATGTGTGTAAAATAAGCACAGGTGTTCATGTAACACACTATTTATCTCCCAGATTAATTTTGTGAACACATCATACAGAGGCAAAATATGCAATGCAAATCGAGCAGCCCAGGTGTTGAGACAACAGGTTGACTATTACAAGAAATACTCCCAAATTAAAATATAACTAGGTCAAGAGCAGGTCAGGACCACATATCATTTCACTAGACCTTTAATTTCACTAGCATTCTTGCTTTAGGTATGGAGTACTGCTCATGTAAAGGTTATGCATTTCCACTACCCATTTTGGAAGACAGACCATTGTGCCTTCAAGAACTTAGAAGTTCAAAAATGCAGATCAAGAAGAAAGGTCTACAATGTGAATAACATATCTAAAGCCACTCACAGAGTTGGAGGCAGTCTCCCTGTTTTCTAAACCTCTGCTAACGTGGCTTTGAAACTACAAACACACCTGCAGTGGCTGCATTTTTTCTATCTGTAGCACTGAAGGTCCAACAGTTAAATACTTTTTTTTTTGCCATTCTAATAAATTGGAAAATGGAGTTTGCTACAATTTTCTACTCTTAGAAAACAATGATAATAAATTAATCACAAGGGATGAAAGAGTAAGGCTTTTCTGAACTTTGATTTGTTTCTGAATTTTTCTGAAGAAACAACAACTTATGCAGAGCTTTATCTCACACTTCCAATAATGCTTCTTGTTCAGCTGAACTTCTAAATGATATCTCTTAGAGAGAAGCAGAGTATCTGACAGAAGTAATATCTACATGTAGGCCTTTCTAAGAGGTCAAACAAGTTCAGAAATCAAGTCCGATTTTACTCTAGATCAGAATGAAACAATTAGGTAATTCACCTAATGAAGTATTACATATTTGTGAAACATAATTGATTTTGTAGTGTAGGTATATCAAGAGAGGTACTTAATGGTAATTAATCATCTATCATCATTGCCAGGACTTCAATTGTCAACCACAATTATGCATAAATTCCTCTCATTAACACAGACTTAATCACGCAAATCCAACTTAACTTACAACTATGGCAGGGCCACCAGATGGTATAATCCAATAGAAGTGTCTCACAAGTAAACAAATGAGCCAAAATAATCTCCCATAATATAAAACCAAGAAGGGAAAAAAAAAAACAAAACAACCAACCCCTCAACTGTTCATTCCCATGATGTTTTCAGTATCTATGTTTATTAAAGATTTGATGCTTTATACTCAGCTTCATTAAGTGAGCCTTGAATGAATCACTCTGATAACTGATGAAAACTTTGATCAGGGAACAGTCTAATAGCCTGTAAACAACATTGTGCCATTCCTAAATCCCTCTTGTCCTGGGGTGCAGCTTGGGGAAAAAATGCTTCTTTGAAATACATGAATTTTCCAGGCATCTTTATGTTTCCAGAACCACCTACAAGATCTGCTCCACAGCCACTTCATACTGACTCAGTTTCTCTTTGTATTGGACTGGGATCTGGTGTCAGAGTGAATGGCCCAACTCCATTTCTGATTCCATATTTGCAGCTCTGTAAATTCACCATTTCTGCGCTGTCTGTAAAGTGAAACCATCTGTGCTCAGAAATGCATTACACTGGACTCCCTTGTTACTATTTACTTTGACCTGGTTGGTAAAATGCATGAAGTTGCAATCCCCACATACATTAGTAATTTAATAGCTTTCTGCACAAAATTTTATCTATCCTGTAAGACTACATATTAAAGAGAAAAAAGTCTACATGTATATGTATATCGATATAAAATATTCTATTTCAAATCACTGATTAAGATGAGGTTAATATTTCATAATGAAATGAGTCTACATAACTGCTGTTACGGGAAATATGTTTAAAATTCATACACACTCCTTAATAAAAATGCCAAATTGACAGAGAAGATATTAACAGAAAGAATCAGAAGCTGCCATATCCAGCTTTCAAAATGCTTAATCAGTGAAATTTGCAATTGGGAAGGAATGTTACTATTTACTTGAATCTTGTAAATACAGAAAATACTATAAAACTTGGTAAAGTTACGAGTAAGTAAACTTAGTAACGTGCATTCTCTCATATGTACATACGTCAAGTTAGCATATGTCTATAAATAATGAGTCTGACATAGACTCGTATACATATAAAAATTTTAGTAATTAAGTAATTAATACATGGCTTCAATAGTTATTTCCACAGCCGACTTTGCTTTTACGCTAATTAAAGAACTGCAGCTGCATTTTGACATTTTAACCAATAGGTGGCACCAGGAATTTCTAGAAAACATCTAGAAATTTAGCACGTTTTTTGATTGCAAATTATATTCCAGGTGATCAGTAGCCAAACTAACAGCTAGATATAATTAATAATTATATAGCAGTAACTGGAGTATGAGGGAGGCATATAAGAAAAGAAAAAAAAGAAAAAAAAAACAGAAAAAAAAAACCCAAAAACAACTAACAAGAGCTATGAAACTCAAAACCAGATGGAATGAGAAATGATAACCTGATCAGAGACTGTCAGAATAGATTTACAAGAACCAAATTCTGGCAGCAACAATACAATAACATACAATTTTATATAAATTAGGGAGGCACAAATTAGTGAGGCATACATTTCTGTGATATAATTGCTGTTCAGTTCAGAAAATGAGATCCTTATAATGTGGCTCAAGCTAGACATCAAAACTTAAAGCACCTTAAATAAAGTTTTGGAAAAATAAATGAATATGTGAGCATTTGATATGTGTGCAAAATTTTAGATTGTGCCAAATCTAAACGAAAATTAATGTCTGAAAGGACAGATTAGAAAATGTGAAATGCACCCAAGAGTTGGCAAACTGCACCTGTGGCCCAAGGGAGGACACATAAACTCCAGTCATACGACATTGTGACCCTCAAAGGTTTGCAACAGTTGGTGCAAAATATGTAAAACAAGAGACAAGCGGCTGCCATGCCAGAACACGTTAAAAGGAAGAAAACATAATGAGTATTTCTAACTAAAACCAGAACAGTAGCTGAAGGAATTTACTGCTGGATCGTAACTGAGATGCTACCACCAAGTACTACACCACATGATAATAAACATATACCCATACCCACACATGCATATGCATGCATAAAGCCAAGTTTTTAACATATTTTTCCTTCCTCTCCTCACCGAGGCAAGTTTTCATATGGAGACTATCACTCACTGGGGACACTTTCCCCAGAAAGGTAGCCAAAATTCTTGTTTCCGATATTTAGCTTAAAAGACTGAAAATAAATAAGAAATGTTGCAAGAAACTGAATGTAGTATATTATGTGAATCTAAAGAAAGAATAAATTAAAAATGCTTTACAAAACAGCAGATGACATATCAAAGAAAGTTTACTAGAAAGCAAAGCCTTTCAAACAAACATAGGCACGTTTTCCTAAAGACAAAAGGTTTTGTTTTGAAATAAGAGGGCGATGGAAGCTATAGATAATTCTTTAGAAAAATTTTGAAAAGTCAAATACTTGCACCTAATCCACAAATTTGTATTTATTTAAAGCTGAAGTAAAAATGGTTTACAACTAAACACATAGTCAACATGACTATGAACTTTTTGGAGGGAATATACTGCCCATCCATTAACAGAATGAAAAGGTTTTTTGTAAGTGTTAAGGAGCAACGTAAGGAATAAGATAATGCAAAACCCATATTTTTTAATTTACCTTGTAAGAGTCAAAAAAGTCTGGAAGTATAAGATTGGCATTGCCTCAAAATGTTTTAAAATTAAAACTTAATCCTTCCAAATTGAAATGACAAAAACAGATACAAAAAGCCAAGAATTTGCAAATGTCCAAACCTTCATGGTTTTGATAAATGTAGATATCTAACTGAAAGACTCTACTGCTACTTATGGGGATTCAGTAGACAAAACTGTGAATGGTGGGTAGAAAACATAAATTTCTTCAGCATTTTAAAACCATCTTATTAACAAGAAAGTTAGAGACAAATGTTACTAACACCTATAACAGACATCATATACAAATAAAATCATAAAGAATAGTTATGCCAATACATGAATATATTTTTTGCAAAAATTTGGAAATTTGGAATTTAAGAAAAAAAACTTTATCAACTTTTCTACTGTAAATCTGGATAATGGAAAGGATCATTTTTGCTCAAAATGTTGAAAAATCAAGGGCAACAATGTAAATTATGGAGCTGAGGAATTATATGTCATAATTAAATGGAATTAAACAAGTTGCAGTAGGGAAATAATGTTGAGCTATATTACATTAAGGAGCGAAAATTTTCTTTCTTAAAAGCAATTTAAAAAAGGGAGGGAACATCTAATTGTAACTTAAGAGAAGAAAATTATTTAATAAAGTTTTAAATCTTCGGCATTCAAAGAAGGTAAACCGTTAAACCCACTAAAGAGTTTGCAATCTCTTTGGCACATCATGCCTGTCTAGGTTTGTTAAGGGAGTACATTAAATAAATGAGATTAAAAAAAAAAAAAAAAGGTAAGCTAGGTAAGCTCCTCACTCTTCTTTTACATACTCCAGAGGAAGAAGAACCCAGAGCTCCGCTGTTCACTCACCTCTATGGCTGTGCAAGTAATTAATTTTTCAGTTCAGTAGCCAAACTATAGAGTATGGGTAACAGAAAAGAAATAAAAATAAAAGAAACAGGAATCTAAAAAAAAAATTCAAGTCAGATGAAAAAAATTCTTTACAGGGCATTTCTTTACAAAAGGGAAAAAAAGTCTTTTGAGATATCTTTAATCTGTTTTTTAGCATCTTTATAAACAAGAGTCTTGCTTGAAAGCAAATTATATTTATTTTGTAACAAAATGCCAGAATAAGTTACTTCAAAGCTTCTCCTTCTCTTCCTATGGGGGAAAAGGAAGGTCCTAAATTAGCTAATGAACAAAACTCTCTTTAGAATAAAGTCATGTTACTGAAACATTTTATGTAAAAACACACCAGGAACATATACGTTTGGCACAAACATCCATACAGAAGCCAAGAGACAGTCCAAAAAATGTGTTTATCTTAAATTTCTTTTTTTTTTTTCTTCACCTAGCAAGCTGCTTCAAACCAGTTTCTGTTGGTGCGAGACTGCTGCTTTCAACTAACAGGGAAAACCTTTTTACCCTATACAATGGAAAACATTGCAGAAATCCCTTTTTTCTCTAACTGAAATACCATGTCTACACCACACAGGACAAATTTGGGGTTAAAAGAATATTAGAGACACATCATGATGCAACACCTGAGCATTTAAGCCCTGCTCCTCCACAAAGCATTCAATGCTGATTATTCTCACGCTCTGAGATACTTTTTAAACCTTACTGTTTATGATAAACTGTCATTTAAGATGACTAGCTGTTTGTCTAAAGTTCTTTCACAGTTAACTGCATCCATAATCACTGATACCTGACTATTTCTGCTGTATTTGAACTTTTTTTGTAATATATTAAAACCTGTAAGAATTGGCAAAGTTTATCATACTGAGACCATTCACAATTTCCTTACAAGTATTCAGCGGTAACAACAGGTCATGACCTGCTTTTACAGATTATTTGGTTGTCGTAAAACAGCAAAATCAAGATCTATAAATGGAACAACAACAAAAAAAAGAGATATAGAAACAAAATGTAAGTGCTGTTTGGTTCACTGTATTCCTTCTGCACATTCCTTCCAGCTCAAAAGCCTTGTTTTGTTCAGCTTTAGGAAACATTGATTTACACAGCTATACAGCTGAAGATAGACTGGTGGGTACTAATAGTCCTAGAAGATAGACGAGGAGGAAATCTGCAAGAACATGGATATCACCATTTGAAGTCAAGTGTAGTTTCATCTATTTTCAGTTATACTTACTACAGTAATGGTCAGCACAGTTACACTGCTCTTTTCTGGACGTCAGAAATACTTTTTGCCATCCCAAAGAAACTGTGCAAACAGAATTGATCATTTGAGACTGAACTGATCTGAACCAGAAAATCTTGAACTTTTCCTACCTTGCTTTTCTTTTGAGAGGAGGTTGGCTTACTTTTTAGCTGGTGCTTAATTTTGTTTAAAGGGTTCAATACCCAGAAGTGAAGGAGGTTGTCCGGGTTGAACCTGATACACCAAAAACTCTTTGGTTACCATCTGCAAACAGTGTTATAGCAGGCCTAACATGGGTATAGGAGTAGCCCAAACATGTATATAAAATCAGGTATAACGGCACGCCAGACCTCTCATACCTTATCTAAAGAAACCCCTGCACAGCACTTTCTCACTTGTAGGAAGATGGCTAATCTGAACAACACAAGCACGAGCTCAATTTGTCTTGTATTTGTCTTGTAGCAAATACTGCCGCTAACAAGTCACCCATTCAGAAGTGCAGGGTTCCAACAATATGACCACATTAATTTAGGAAAATAAATACAGAAGAGAACATATTTTCTTGAGAAATACCATGATAATGAACCACTAGGTCATTGAAAGTTCATCCAGATCAGCCTGAGCAGATCTCAGCAGATGGCAAGGAAAGAAAGAAGTTATGGCCATACAAAGGCAAACCCAACATACTACAGGCTGGAAACGGTATCCATGATGGCAAATGCCAAGCAAGATTTGAACATTGGAGATATATATAGATAGATAGATAGATAGATAGATAGATAGATAGATAGATAGTTAGATAGATAGATAGATAATGTGTGTAGATATATATATATATATAAGATAGCCAATTCAGGGATCAGAGTAACAAGGATATATAATTGGCTCCACCCCAGGTACATGTCCCTTGGTACATTACGTCAATACAAAAGGGAATTTATGAACTTGGGACCCAAGAGTGAGCATTTGTGCTGCTACTCTCTCCCTTCAGCAGGATTAAGGTGTTTGGCCTCCCCACTATGTGACATGGCTAAACAGTTCCCATTGCAAAACCAGGAAACACATTCCCTATTCCAAAAGACTTTTGTAATGGAAGTGTAGATATTTTCTCTTTAAAAGCAGTGCTTTTCTAACATAAACAACCTTAGCTTAGAACATGGCAATGACTTGTTTTTGACATCCACATAAGGGTTTTTTTTGCCAGTTAGGGGCAGAGTGCTTTTTGCTTGTGCCATTGTAATAGCTTGAAGATTAGAAAAATTTCATCAGGTCCCTGGCCTAGAGATCAGATTCTGCTACAGTCTCAGATAAATAAAAGATTCACCCTTATCCTCAAGTCATTATAACCCCTCTTGCTGAAACCTTTATTCCAGATGTTGACTTTGCAGTCAGTATCTTCGTTAGCAATCATCATGGTGCAACAGCAATGGAGCCATAGTGCAGAATAGTTGATATAGAGGACCCGATCGCATATGACTCAGGGGAAGTTAACTCTCGAACAGCTCTGGTGTGGTCCTGTAAATGGAGCACCCATTAGCAGTCAGAGAGTACTATGGGAGAGCTTCTGGAGTGTATCTTGCTGTTTAGTTTTACTTGAAAGGAGTCTACTGTGAGACTGCAAAACCAGCCAGCAAGTACTTGGAGATTCCTTCAAAAGTGCATGTCTGACCTGAACCAAAATGCTAATGTCAGCAGAACACACAGAGTATCACCACGAGAACAGGTTGTGACTTATGTAGGATTGCACAGGTTGAGAGGACAAACTCTCAGGAGAACAAGGAGTGAACAAAAGCATTGTCTTGTTCAGTTGAAGGATTACACTAGAAGGAGCAGAGACAGTATCAGTGATGTTGAAACATAAATGAGTAACACATTGGTCTATAGATTGTAAAATCACAGAATCACAGAATGGACAGAGCTCTAATTGCTGCACTCTATAAAAAAAAATTAAATCAGGCTACTAATATGCCCAAATACTGCATAAGTAGCCACCAGCAGCTCGAGCGGGACAGTTAGCTTTGTCCTACTACAGTCTGCCGTTCCTTTTGAGCCCAGTCCTCAGTTTTTGAAAGATACAGAGATAGCATTGAAGGGCAATAGGGGAAAAAAGAAAACATCCCTCCTCTCATTTTTTCTGTAATTGCCACTGCTTTTGTGGTTAAGGTCTGACAAAAAAAAAACAAACAACCCAACAATGATTGCTTTGCTCTTCTACCTAGGGCTTTTTGCTTGCCTGGTTGTCAGACAGGAGTATGTTATTTTTTTCATGCTTCTAGATTAGGACTCCTTCATTTATGAACATAAAAAAAAAGTTAGGAATCTTTTAGGAAGATTTTTTTTTATGTCTTAATTTTATACTTTCTAGTTATATTTGGCATATATTGATTATAATTACAGTTTACAGTTCATCAAAATGTCAGTGTTCCTATACATAATAGAAGACAACATCTTTTTAATCATGGATAGCTGTTAATTTCGTAAACACTCACTTCATATAGTTTTTTGCTAAATTCATAAATACTCACTTTACATAGTTTTTGCTGAACTTTATTTTTAAAGTTTTCTGTGTGCTTTAAAATTTTGTCTACCTTAGCTCAAACAGGGAATTAGCAATTCTGGGTTTATCACTGTAGCATGAAATACTCAGGTCTGCTTACTTATATTTACATTAAGACAAGTGATTCCTCCACTTTGCTTGCATTTTCTGGAGAAATGCACAACATTTGATTATGTTCAAAAATGATGTAACTCAAAGATTCAAAGCTCCTGAACTTTCCACAGTTTTAGAAACAAGACAGTTGTTAAGAGACTGGGAAAACAAAAACAAGATGAGAAAACAACACTGCTTTAAATCATAATTATCCAGAAGCTCATCTGCTTAGAGCAGGTGGAGCTCCACTGGGTTCAGCAGAGCTACATGCTCTTGTACCACTTTAGGATGAAGTCAGGATTATGCAACACACCTCCCCCCCCCAGGT
>VYZM01007704.1:12364-54749 GCA_013398915.1 Dromas ardeola | reverse complement strand
CCCCCTCGATTCTGAATCATGCCCTTGCAACTTGAAGTATCTACAGGCCGTTAGAAGCATTCTAACAGACCGTTAGAAATGCTTAGCATTCCAATGTCTAGTTAATGACAGTTGATCTATTTTAACAAACTTTTCAAACACTGTTTCCGGATCTGTCTATTTTTATTTTTAATAGGGCTATGTAAAAAGCAAGGATAAATAAAGTCCTAATACAATAGTACTACATAAATATATGTGTTTTGCTCAGAAAGAGAACTCTGGAGAGATAATTAACTCAAATTGCAGGGGTTTTGTCCAAACACTCTGCAGTTACTGACAATTTCCCCACTTTGAACTACCTTATAATTATAAATGGTCTATATGCCAGACCATTTTGTCATTTTTCTATTGGCTCAAGCTGTAGTCTGCCTTCTTTCTTTATTCCGTATTATACCATCTCCATGGTTGGTGTTAGAAATGAGAGAAAAGCATAACTCTTACCTGAAAGTCCTTTCAGTCAAAATGTTGCTAATTTGTAAATCCCATTGACAGTCACTAATAGCAATGAAGGTTTACCTGCACTTGCATGCCTTAATATACAAATGCCTTTTATACAAAAGCCATTATATTCACATCTGAATATCCATTCATAATGACAGTTAGATTTTTAGTGTTATTTATTTATTTTAAAATATATTCCTTATAATTATATTACAGTTTAACTCCTGTTCAGAACATGTTAATATTTTCTTAGGAAGAAATTCTTTACTGTCAGGGTTGGGAGACACTGGAACAGGCTGCCCAGAGAAGAAGAAGCTGCCCCATTCCTGGAAAAGTTCAAGGCCATACTGGATGGGGCTTTGAATAACCTTGTCTAGTGGAAGGTGTCCCTGCCCATGGCAGGGGGATTGGAACTAGATGATCTTCCAACCCAAAGCATTCTATGATTCTATGATTCTTTCCCATGTACCTAACCACCCTCGCTATGTCAATGCTATCCCTAGAACACAGTTTGAAGTGTCTGCATGTAAAGGTTGATGGTCTAGTGAATATGCAGTGTTTTAGTGGAAAGCAAGTGTGGTAGTTATAAGTCAAAGACAAGAATACTATTCATCGTGTTGGCAAGCTGATCTTCTTGTTTTAAGGTTTTAGATTTGTTGCAGGAGAAGTTTCTGTTGGGTAGAATGTTGCTTCCTGGTCTAATTCATCTGCAGATATTAAGATTCATATTACTTTTACATGTGTATCAGATCCATATGAATGACCAGAAAAATGTTTTTATTTTTCAGGAAGTCATCAGGTTTCCATGATGGCAACATGAGCATTAAATAACTATCACTGAACATCAAAAGAAAGAAAAGGCAAAAACATCTGATATGAACCTCAGCATCCCTGCTTCTTTCCTGTATTATTTTTATGACAGTTACTATGTAAAACCTCTAGTGATGACAACTTTCTCTCTTTCTTTCTCTCTGTTTCTAAAGGAGCAAAGACAATCATTCTAAAGAAAAGATTGGTCTATGAATATAGACTGGTCTTTATAATGGTGAACTGCCAGTGTTCTGTGACACTGTATAAGCCGCGTACTCCAGCATATAACTGTCCTCTGTGGACTGATTTTCCCTTGCCCTTGCTGGGTTCTCTCCTTTTAATGAGCCTGGAGGGCCAAAGGAATCACTTTTTCAACACTGTTCACACTCCAAGTGTCATGATCAGATCCGAACTAGCCAGACTAATACCAAAATTGTTTCATAAAAAGACTTAAAAGGAAACTTTTTACAAGTAGTTGTACATCAATAGCAGATTGTTTTCTTCTGTCAAAGAATTGTCCAAATACAATGCCTTACATTAAGAGAAAGAAACAGGACACATGAACAAACATTTGAAGGATTGTTTTTTATTTGTATTTCTATTGGCACAATGAATATCCATAAAATTATTTTTTCTTACAGCTAATGGAACTGATTTATGCATCAGTACATATTCCTAAACAAGTGTTATGTATTTGTGCAACATAATTAGAGTGCATACCGATGCGACATAGTTGTATTGGTAAACAAAAAAACCCACCCCACTTCTATTTTGCATCCATGCAGACCTAAAGACTGAATAACCAGCCTGGCATCTGGAAAGGTTTCTTTGATATGAATGACAAAACTCCTGTTGACGTTAGTGGATCTCACAGCTCACTCTAAGCAACCTCATTTCCTTTAAACAGATTTTGGCTTTGCTTTCCTGGATTTTAAAAGTATTTGGGATGTTTTAAATTATACTATATGTATTTAATCACCTCTCAGTTGAGTAGTCACCACTCAGGCAAATATTCTATCAATATGAATAAAGGTTATTATATCAGACTGCAATTAATGGCCATAGAAATGTATCCAACCACAAATTTATAAACTACGGGCACATAAACTTTGGGAAATATTTCAAACTCAGTCCAAACTTATTTCAATACCAGAAATAAAAAAGGTTTAGTCTTATCATAAGATGTGTGACAATAGTGAGGTTAATTTTTTTAATCCCAATGATGTACTCATTCCACATATATGCAACCTAATATTTGTCTTTTATGTTATGCCACATTATGGGCTTGCTATTAAGGAAATAATAAAAAACCCCAAACAACCAAAACAACAAACAACACCTCGAAGTCAACTTGAATAAGAAAAATATATACATATTAGATATATATAAGAAACACAGGAAACTTCCTTACTAGCGATGATGAGAATTCAATGAAAAAAGACCACGTCACGCTATTTGACTTCTCATAATAGACAGAAATTCTATTTGCCCAAGACTGAGACTGCGATGAGCTGACTTTACTACTTGCAAATAAAGAATGTGAGAAACTTAACACTGATTATAGAATCTCCTTGTGCTAGTCAGATATAAGGAATGTACTTTACTCCTAGTCTTGCTCCCAGTTTCCTTCCCAGTGAAAGCTATGGCATTATCAACCTCTAGAAGAGCAGTGGAAAGCTAGAGATCCTCCTCACAGGCTTCTCAACATGAGAGAAGAAAGACAAAGTTTAATGAGATAAAATACTGACCCCAGTCGGCAAAGCCGCTTTAATAGAATTAGTATAGGAGTCCCATTAACTGCAGTGAGGTCATTCCCTCCCTAGATTTTAAAGATAGCCAGTATAACAACCTGTTATTAAAAGCAAAAACACTGCCAAAAAGTAAAAATGTGGCAGAAGGATAAAAGGTAGGGAAGGGGAAACAAGGGAACCTTTAAAAATGTCAGTGGGAGGGATAACAGGAAGAGAACAAGGGACTTCTCTCTCTGGAATCCTTTTAGTCACTAGTGTCTTACCTGGTTAAGAAGAAATGATTGTTATGCTTGACTTTGTGTGAGAATAGATGGAAGAAATGTTGTACGATCTTTTCTATTAGGACTGGAGGGAGAAAACCCAGTAATGAACATAAATGAACAGGAGGAAGATAAGTGAAAGCTCCAGGATGCAAGTTCACAAAAAGTGCCAGGGAGACTAGTTTCCTTCCTAAAATATGGGCATGGAGAGGTCTGAATCTTTTTATAGATTATAATATATATATGTATATAAACATAAATATATATATATATGTATATAAAAAAAATAAGGAAGTATACCCTGTCACCTGGGGGAAGTAGTTTAGGATAGTAAACACGGGTAAATTAGAGCTTGTTGTAGTAGATAGGATGGTGTGAGTCTCAAAGGTGCTATCAGTGGGTTTGAATTTGTTTTGGACTATGACAAGAAGATTTGAAATAACCATCTATTTCTTCAGGATACGCATACATCAGTACTGTTGTCTTAAAGTTCCACTTCTGTAGAGAATATTTCCACAATATGGTACAAACATTGGCCAACATGCCATTTTGCAGAACTGTTCCCTTGGTCCAAATCCCCTTGTTTAACCTTAATTGTGTTTCTTTTCTTCCTCCTCTTGGGAAAGGCAACAAAAAACCCCTGTGGTAGCTGAAGCTGACTGTAGTGAAACCTACTGAGAAAAGAACTGACCTGCTGTTGAACTCAGATAACAAGCAGCTTATGCCTACAGCAGACATCTCATGCCCTTTAGAGAAAGGAGACAGACAAACAGAGGAAGTTGCACTGGCAATTGCACTGGTTATTCAGCTGTCTTCCCTTCACGAACTGAACACATAACCCAGTTCAAAATCCAGTCAGAGGCGTCAGGAATAGGTAGTATGGTGGCTAGGTCTCAAAAAGCAATGAGGAAGACAAGAAAATAAGTTTTTTATTCCCCCAGTTGTATTTACATGGACTATGCTGTCCTTTTTCCTTCTAGACTTTTTCCATTTTGTACATTGTCAGAATCATCTGAAATCTCAATGACCTGGTCAAGGGGACAGAGTGCATCCTCAGCAAGTTTGCTGATGATACCAAACTGGGTGGGGTGGCTGACATCCCAGGGGGCCGTGCTGCCATCCAGCGTGACCTGGACAGGCTGGAGAGCTGGGCAGAGAGGAACCTAATGAGGTTCAACAAGGACAAGTGTAGGGTCCTGCACCTGGGGAGGAAGAATGTCAGGCACCAATATAGGTTAGGGGCGGACCTGCTGGAAAGCAGTTCTGGAGAAAAGGATCTGGGGGTCTTGGTAGACAGTGAATTATCCATGAGCAAGCAATGTGCCCTTGTCGCCCAGAAGGCCAATGGAATTCTGTGGTGCACAGGGAAGAGTGTGGCCAGCAGGTCAAGGGAGGTCATTCTCCCCCTCTACCCTGCACTGGTGAGGCCACAACAGGAATACTGTGTGCAGTTCTGGGCTCCCAGTTCAAGAGAGACAGGGAACTACTGGAGAGAGTCCAGCGTAGGGCAACAAAGATGACTGAGGGATTGGAGCATCTCCCTTAGGAGGAAAGGCTGAGAGAGCTGGGACTCGTTAGCCTGGAGAAGAGAAGGCTGAGGGGAGACCTTATTAATGTTTACAAGTATCTAAAGGGTGGGTTGAAGGAGGATGGAGCCAGACTCTTTTCAGTGGTTTCAGGACGAGGGGTAACGGGCACAAGCTGGAACATAGGAAGTTCTGATCAAATATGAGGAAAAACTTCTTTATGGTGAGGGTGCCAGAGCACTGGAACAGGCTGCCCAGGGAGGTTGTGGAGTCCCCTTCTCTGGAGACTTTCAAGACCTGTCTGGATGCAGCCCTGAGTAATCCTGCTTTAGCAGGGGAGTTGGACTAGATGACCTCTAGAGGTCCCTTCCAACTCTGAAAATTCTGTGATTCTGTGATTTCGTGAAGTAAATGCAGTCAACTGACTTGGATACATCTTAGCCTGCTCTCATTCCTCACAGTGGAAAGAATAAAGATGTGTCTGTTGGTGGATGAAAAGGCAGCAGAGTCAATGTGTTTTAAGTGTAATAAGCAAATAATCCTACCTTCCTGATATATTTTCAGAAACATCTGAAATAACACTTTCACATATGTACCCAGGAGCTGTCAGATTTTTATAAAAAATACATGGCACCATTAAGTGTCAGATTAAATCTGATTTCCTTGTACAAGAAGTATCTTTGAGGTAGTTCATCTAACAGCAGAGGTGAACTGAAATAACTTTCTTATCTATGTAACATTTTTCTAAGATTTTAGAAAAACAAGTCAATGAAAACAGGGTGCTTGTTGTACAGCAGAAACACAATGAATGACTGGGGCATTAGAAGACATCTCTGGACCTGAAGGGGCTGTGCAGAAAGAGTGACTTTTGGATAGGCTAAATACAAAAGAACAGAGCAGGTGTCTTCAGGACAAGCTCTGTGCTCTAGACACGAGTTATAAAACACAGGATGATTTAAAATATTTTTATCACTAATTCACAACAACAACAGCAAAAGATTCAGCCATAAAAAGGAAGATTAGAAGAATTTCTGAAAATGTTAAAACCATTTCATATTAGATTTTTTCAAAATGAAATGTTTAATTTCAGTACCATAAAATGCTTCCTTCCAAAATTAGCAAAACAAAACTCTTTTTTAATTTTGAAACAGATTTTTTGATCTTGCAAAATATTTTTAGAGGCCATAAAATGAAATGAAATATCATATTTGCCTTTAGGCAAAGTAGCTTTGTTGAAATTGTAGTAGCTTTTTTATAACAAAAATCTTAGAAAAAAGTTTCAATTTCAAGAGACTGTCTATTTTTCTTAATTTTGTTTTAGCTACTGAATTAAAAATTGATTATCTGCTTAGCAATAGCCCTGATTTTTTTTTTTTTTTTTTTTAATTCAGGTAGAAACACATATACATTTTTTAACAAGAATTCTTTTTAACAATATTTCCGAGTTTAATAATACAGAGTGTATAAAACAATGTTTAAGGCATCCTTTAATAACAGAGACAGAGAATTTTTCTTATTACAGATTGAGTAATCTTTGCTGCAGCTTAAGGAAAATGGTACCTTATCTTTATTTATGATATATCAAATCCCAGGTGTATTACATATGGGGAGTGGGGATATTATTTGGATGCTGAAAACCAGGTAAAAATTAGATATTAATGTCAATAATGTATGACCACAGTTGGGAGTTATGATGATATTGAATTAATGATTTAAGACTGGTATTGTGGTTA
The DNA here is from genome assembly GCA_013398915.1 of Dromas ardeola. Lineage (NCBI taxonomy): Eukaryota > Metazoa > Chordata > Aves > Charadriiformes > Dromadidae > Dromas > Dromas ardeola. The sequence goes on along the minus strand of VYZM01007704.1, from coordinate 48,189 downwards.
ATATTGATATTTCTGTTAATAAATATAACTTGAATAGTTCAGTTTATTTATTTTGGGGGACAGCTGCCTACAAAAATCTTATTTTAAATCAAAGGGATTTAGTTAGTCATTTTACATTTAGTCATGCCACCTCCGTGTCTTCCAAAACCCTGTAACTTAGAATATGAATACATTTGTATTTAACTCTTTAAAACTAAGGTTAAGAACCTCCACTACTGTAATATCATGCTGAAACCCGAGGGCACAAGATCCAGTTGTGTCTGGCTTTAGCATCCGTATTAGGAGACGGATCTTTAGCAGGAGGTGTTGAAGCATGTTGGTGAAACTAGTGAACGATCGTGATCCAATATTGCAAAAATAAGAATCAGGAGAGAAACTGTGAAGATCTCAGCTTTCAAAAAGCCAAAATAACAACGGGACACATTCAGATCCACACGAACCTTCTCTTTCCAACATATTCCAGAACTAAAATAGGAAAGTTTGGGATCCTCTAAGCACAGTATTATGGTAGACAAAAATCATACAATGGTACCTATGAGCTGATTGATTAAGCTGTAGTTTCTCTGTGTCACAATGACCTGTGATGGAGTCAGTGGCACAGATCCCATACTTCACTCTTTATTCAATACAAAACTTCCCTAAAACCCATTGAGACAGGAAGGCTCTGCATTCGCTCCAAATACAGAGTTGCAGAGTGGGAGCACAGCTGAGGCCAAGCAGTATTTTAGCATGTTGAGACACTACTGAGGCAGAGTTTTTTCTCTGGTTGTAAGAGGAGTGTGAATAGAGAGAAGCAGGTTAATGGGGAACCATGAACGATTGTCTGTTCTGCTGAACAGTGCTATACTTGTCTAAATTTTGTTATTCTTTTTATCCACTCTGACCTAGGAAGGAACAGCAATCATGCCATAACGAAAAACACACATTACTTTTTAATGAATGAATCTTCTCATCATTAAAATGTGTTAATCACCCAATAACCAGGGACGTTATTTAGATAATTATTGTAGACTTATGAAACAGAGGTTACTGAAAGTGAACACTTAGCTGCTATAATTAATTCCACAGCATTTATGCTTCCTGCATTAGCAAAATGTATGTCTTGTATCTGGATTTCAGTATGCATTTGCAGATACGAAGTGAGGCCATTCATGATTTATTTATATTCAATTAAGTATGTTCTAAGAAAAAAGAGATGTCACTCTGCCTATAAAAGGGTTAGCAAACAAAGAGGAGTTTACAGGAATAAAAAAAAATGTTTTAGTCACAATTTTCTGCACAACAAGTATGTAGCATAGAACTGAAACTTTTTGCCTACAAAACTAGAGACATGAATCAAGATGATCTGCCCAGAGTTACCATTCCAGAGGCTTTCTCATGGGATGGAAGCTGATTTGCATTTAGTACATGTGTATCGACCTAGATATTTATTCCAACCTAACCACCAAGACACCTAAGGATGTTTTAGGCTGAATGAGGAACTAAGATCTCAAGCAAAAGAAGGCAATGCATCCACCTTGTTCTGAAACAAAGAAGCCCAGACACCTTAAATATCACCAAAACAAAATGGAAAATGGAAAGCTTGTTGATGGAGTGCTACTAAACTGTAAAACAATAGTAATACAGCTGGTAGCAGAAGCAGCAGTACAGATGTATTAAGTATGAGATTGTACTTTTCAAACTAAAGGAAAAAGACTTCTGACCCTAAGGAATTTACAATCTATAGAAGAGTGGTTGGGCAGAGATTTATCAAGAGATACAAAACCTTTTAAAAAAATTGCTGCTAGCATTTTAAATAGACATCAAAACAGTCTACGTGAAGAACTGAGAGTGGTGGGAAGAATGAAAAAAAATTAATTATAACTTTATGTTTGGGGTACTTTTCCAACTCACTGATCATCCTTTGCCTCAGCACAGCTTCAAAATACTTTCCAAAGAATTACACATTGTTTCACAAAAATCTTGGTCTACCAAGCCACAGCAACAACAGCGGGCTACATTTTATGCTTTAACGGAGTCCAGCTTTTCCAGGGTCACTGGTAAGAATTATTGAATGTAAATATACCTTTCTTCATTACACAAATTAGAGCTGCTCTTTCTTTCTTTTCCTTCCTTCCTTCCTTCCTTCCTTCCTTCCTTCCTTCCTTCCTTCCTTCCTTCCTTTTTTTTTTGTTAACTCACTGATTGCAAGCTTGAGAGCATATGTCGTCTACCTGTAATTTAGGAAATTTAGGTAGCTTCAACTTAGAGAAAGAAAGGAAATTGTAGTTAGTTTTGAGCTGACCTTAATCTGCAATTGTCACTATATATGTCCTACGTAAATACCATCTATTTTATTCCCTTCCCATAGTTCTTAACAGGTAGTATTATGAGTATACTTGTCATTTACAGAAACACCTGCTCTTTATTTTCTCCCTTGTGGACTTTACTCTCAGTTAGCCAGAGAAAACTCAGTCTCAATATTTGAATGCTATATACTCTGTTTTACTGTTTGACACTAATAGAATCATTTATCTCGATACGAAGGAGCTGGTTAAGACAGATACTGAAAACATTGGATTATGAATCACACACCAGACATACATTAGGAGGTACTTATTCCTGTTTCTTTTCAACCCAATGACTTCTAGATTTCTAAGGATTCTGCTTGTAGCTTACCAGCAATACAACTCAAAAACAGGTGTCTTCACTCAATTAAAAAATACCTTTTCTTATCTACACCATAAATGCAAATACAGCTAAGAATTGTAAAAGAAAAACTCATAGATTCTTCAGCACTGTGCCAGTGTGCTACAAGACATATTATGACTCTGAAAGATGATATGTCAGCTCCAAAGGAAAACAAAAATCTCTGCTCTTTGCAATGCCCAGCATCCCCTGGATATTGTTTAAAGCCACCAGCTCTTACTTAGGTCATCTTTTATTTTGTGGAGGAATCATTTTCAATGGTACTGAACTCATTTGCCTGCAACATGATGAAGGATGTGTACAGAAAGTTCCTTCAACTTGTTTTTATGACTTCCTATCAAAGAGCTTCCAAAGAAATGACCATGAAATCATTTGCAAAGGGACTTTTAGTTTAAGTAAGTAGATAAACATACAGAGGTGAACACTCCACATATTCCCACCTTTAGGCATTTTTTTTTTATTTCATCGCTATTAAGAAGATAGCTGATCAATAAAGAAAATAACAGGAATGGAATAATACAGAATAGGTTCTAAAATACTAATAAAATATTCTCAGAATCCTTCAAAGCTTCACAGAGGTTATTCCCTTTGTACACACATGCACATCTTTTTTTCCCATTTCTAAGTGTGCATTTTCTGAAATCAAAGGGTCTGCAATTTTTCAATTCATATAGGGTTATTTCAGTAAAACTTAGGCAGCACATGAAGAAAACAATCAAACAGCAGAAAAGAAATATCTTTCACTAAGCTAATTGCTATGCTTTATGCAACCAAATGAGGTCTGAAATTTTCTAATTACACAGAGAATATATGAATATTTCCTCTGGCATATGGGATCTAAGGAGTGAGTTTGAAAAGAAATGAACGGAAATGAGCACCTTGAGAGATTAAGTATGATACCAGCTTGATTCCATTACATAATTTGTCAGTTGCTGTCTGATTAAAATGAAACAGAATGTGCAAGCTCCTTTTTTTTTATTATGATACTTGTTATAACACTTCTTCAAAAAAACTTATGATGAAGGGCAAAACTGTGTGTGATGACTTACTAATTTTCAAGCTACTTACTATTATTTCTTTTTTTCTTAGAGTTTAGCATAAGTTCAGTCAGAATTTGTTAGCCAGTAAGAAATGTGTTTTCATTGCAAGAAACTGGAAGTAATTTTGTGCAAAAAGCAACGCTATTTCTTGAAGCTTTATGTGAGAGTTTAAAATTATGGAAATCTTGAGAAAAAGGAAAAACTTGTTCAGAAAGGTTAATGGAAGAAAGAGATACGAGGTATGTATGCCTATTTCCATAGAGCGTATAGAGTTGAGTGGTAACTTCTAGCTATTTAGTGGTGCTCACCTACCAAGTCTCAAGCATCCAATGGGATAGGAGGATCTTGGTGCCAGTTTATATAGGCAAGGAAAAACAGGGCCAAGCAATGGTCCCAGCTGTGTACCAGAACCACTTTCATTCCTTGCCAGTCACAGTCAGTGCTAACTATGTTGTCTCCTGAGAATTGCTGTTCCTAACAGTTCCTAATTATTCCATTGGCTTCACAGGGTAAACCAAAACACCTCTCTCGTTTCCCTTTTTCTCTCATTCTTCTCTCTCCCACCGATCAACAGAATTTCCTGCCATCAAGTTAGAACAAATATTTTAAAGTGTTTATTTATACTGGAGTAAACTGTATACGTAAACACACACACACACAAAAAGAAAATTGGGCAGTAATATCTTTTGAGGACTGATGAAAGTAGTCAAGATGCTTTTGCTCTTCTTGCGTGAAAAGATTAATTATACCTCCAATATGTTCAGATATAATAAGCAGGACAGTAGCTAAATATTATCTTCATGGTCTCCTGTACAGTAGTACCTCATAAGTCTACACTGACTGGATTTTCCAAAGCTACCAGAGCTGTGAAAGAACAGGGAAAGAAAATGACAGACCTGGCTGTGCGCATATATAAACTGAAGCATGGCTCAACTACTCTTACCTTATAGTCATATAAGTTCTCAGCTCTAATCAATGCCATGAAGCATTACTGTGTCTTCCATCTTGCAAGGCAGCTGAGCACAATGAATATTTCTTTATAGATAAGACTCCGTAACAGAACACCTGTATACCTTGAGGTACAGCGTATTCCTTTGTGGGAAAAGATGGACTTAAAAGCCACGAGACTACATCCTGCCAGACCATCTGTATAGATTTATTACACACTTTAAAACAGTTCTAAAGGCAAAACTTTTATTTCAAAAATATGCAAAAGAGGTATTTGGTTTTTGGTTTTTTTTTGTTTTTGCTGTTGTTTTTGTTTTTGTTTTTGTTTTTGTTGTTTTTGGTTTTTTTTTTAGGAAGTGGGGTAAACATCATGTGCCAACTGCTTTGCTAGCACAATATGGCTATTTTTAATATCAAACTGATACAAGCCTATTAAGAGTCTAATGGAAATGTGGTACTTTTATCTCGCACAAGTTCTCATTTCAAAACAAGAGAAGATAAAAGGCTTCATGTACAGGTCAATTTCTTAATAGATCATTTGATATTTTAAATCACTTAATTTGCACTTCTATCACTTGATTTGCAGGCAACCTGAACTCTAAACTGTATTTCCCAGAGCATCTTCTACTATTCTCGTTAAGGTGTGTATGTGTAGAGTTGGGCAGGTGGGTGGGTCTGAATGATTTTCCCCTTTTCCACCATCAAGATGTCAAGTGGACACAGTAATTGATTTGTGGCAGCTCAATTAAGAACCTAGGCCAATAATGATCTGTTAAGCATTTTTATTCTAGGCAGGATGGCCCTTTATCTAACTTATTTTGCATTTGAAATGACTGTGAAATGTTTTATCATTGTAATGTTCCATAAAATATATTTCACAATATTAAACATGCACTAATAAAAATGTACTTGCAAATTAAAGAGATAATGAGCTAAACTAAATTTGCAGAAGTATTTTACATATCAAAAAAGTAATAGGACCCTGCAGTTGCTTCAGGTAATTTTGTTTGTTCTTTTCAAATGTGAGATTTTTATGCGGTGTTTTAAACCCTTCATGCAAGAGCATCCCAAGAATGATTAAAACAACTTTATTTAATATTGTCATTATCCCATCAAGGGATAATGTATTTAGGGAATGAGCATTATCCAAAATTTTATTTTCAGTTTGCAAGATTTTCTAAAGCATGCAGTCCAAGCAGTGACTAAAACACCCAAAGCTTTTGTGTGCACCTACACAGGTGTGCATATTATTTTTCATATAAAAACCTTAAAATTATTTTCTTACTTTTTTTTCATTAAAAACAAACAAACAAACAAACAAAAAACACAAATGAAAAGCATAGAACCTTTTCCATTAAATATGCAGCAGGTCTTCAAAGAGCTTCACTGATCCACACAATTTAAATGTCAATAAACCTTGTATTTCTTTCATGATGGTAATTTGTGTTGACAAGCATTGCTTTTTTCATGAGTCAACCACCACCACACAATTATTCTTTTCTAAATCTCCCTATTTAACCCAGGCAGACCAAGCCACTTTATAATTTCCTCAGATATATTATGCAGGGCTCTGGTTTGGTGTTTTTGGGGAGGGGTGTTTGTTTTTTTAAATTTAAATCCCTTTTTAATGACTAGTCTCTTGAAAATATATATTTTACAAGATTTTAACTTTTCGCATTTCTTGCCATTCCTTCCCATTACTGCAGCCCCAGTATAGGTTTGTCAAATACCTTTCTGCTCCTCAGCTGTTTGGAGAAATCTGCAGGTTAAACAGCCAGGAAAACTATATAAATCCCACATTAAGCATGCTGTCCCTCAAACTCAAGCAGACGTTAAAGATTCTGTAACCACTTCAGTAGCAACCTGTTTGAAGCATGTGTACGGAAAAACACCTACTTCCAATAATCGATACTTGTTGCAGGCTTCTTTTAAGACAATGCTACTTTGTAGAACTGTCACCTTGTGTCATAGTTTTCTCTACTAGATACCATGATATCAAATCCATTTAGCATTCACAAGAGCTGAAACAAGGACAGAAATTGTTTTCCTGGGCAGCTTATGAGGTTTTCAGAATTATCTTTGTTTCTTAGTGAAACAGATGTAATTTGACCATTTCAGTTAAACCAGCGTTTTGCAAGGTACACTTTTCCACAAAACAGCGGACTTTGGGGAAAAAATGTCCCACTCAGCATTTGGGGCGGCTTTGTAAAAGTTGCCAGTTCAAGTCCATGGGCTGCCTGATTCACAGCGGAATTCTTCCTTTCAGATCAATAGAATGAAGCTTTCAACTACTTCGTACTTCTCTAAGTCAGAATTTAACCATCTATTTAAAGCTAGAATTTGCTTTCTCTACTCTCATACCTCCTTCAGGTTTGACAGAGCTACCGATTGGACACATGAAGGAGAAGATTACTGGGAATGGTCTGGATGGATTTGCCAAAGGTAAATCATGCCTAACCTACCCGATTGCCTTAGGCACTAAAATGACTACATTTGAGGACAAAGAGAGAGCATTGGATATCATTTACCTGTACTTCAGCCAGGCTTTTGGCACTGGGTGCCCTGGGAGCTGGGCAGGAGCCGTCAGCGAGCCCTGGCAGCATGGCCAGCAACATCCAGGGCTGCATCAGCAGGAGCACCGCCAGGAGACCAGGGCAGGGGTTGTCCCCTCTGCCCAGCACTCGTTGCTAGACCACATCTGGGTGACGTGGCCAGTTTAGTGCCCCTCAATGCAAGAAAGATGCAGATAACCTGGAGCGAGTTCACCCCTGTAATGCTCAGGGCTGGTGGATGTCCCTATGAGCAGAAGCTGGGGCAGCGGGGCTTGTCCAGCCTGGGGCAGAGATGGCTTCGGGGGCACCTCACAGCCACCCCAGAGCCTATGGAGAGGGATGGAGAGGGGGCAGCCTGGCCCTTCACAGCTGTGTGCGGCAGGGCAACAAGGTACCGCAGGCATGATCTGGAACGAGAGGTGTTCAGGCTGGGTACTGACACCTCTCCCCGTGAGGATTGGCAGGCCAGGGGGCAGGCAGAGGGACGGGCTGCCCAGGGAGGTTGGGCAGGCTCCATCCTTGGGGGATTTCAAGACCCTGTTGGGCAAAGACCTGAGCAGCCTGCTCTGATCTCACAGCTGGCCCTGCGGTTGCACGAGGGACCTCCTGATGTCCCTTCCAGCCTGAATGATCTTACAAAACCATGATTTTTCAGTAAAATATGATTTTCCAGAGTAAGTATTCTGATTGACTTTAGTAATTACCCTTCCAGGTTTTCTTAAAAGGAAGCTCATATGATATCCATGCTCCCACAAACTGACAGGGACTTTATAAAATTCTAGAGAATGGCTAGTAACCTCTTGGCTATTCTGCTAATGAATTATGATAAATTCTTGATTAAAATGTCACCAGGCCAGACTCAGAGGATATTCCGACACGTGAAATATCCAGTACATTATAATTTGATCACTTAATATTATTTATGAGTCAAAATCATAAGCATAAGAAACTAAAATTAACAAGGTTGATTCCGTGCTGAAGCTAATTTTATGTAATGTGAATAATTGATTTGATATTTATATGAATAAGAGAGTGGGAAGATTTATGGGGTATATGAGGTTAGGAATTAAATAATTGTTAGGAACTGCAGTATGGCTGGGAGGCAGCTATTCACCTCCCAATTCAGTTTAACTACATGACATTATTTGCATTCTTCAGAAATTGCACTGTTCCTCCTGAAGACCATTGGCTTGCTTTCTGTCAAGCACACACTGTTCAAAGCCTGCCTCCCCCTTTGCATCCATCCTCCCAGCATTGCTGAAAAAACCCAAGGTATTCACGGCTTTGTTAGATTGTTACTTTCCCCTGGTTTGTTAATCTTGCTTCATTCCCCTTCATTTTGACACTACGGAAATTAACGGAGCCTTTCATCAGTTCCAGTTTGTGTGACTTTGACGACCACTGAGGAAATGAAGCCTTATTTATTTGCTGAAACATTTCCCCACAAGTTGCTAAACAGTAGGACAAAGGTATGGCACTCTCCCTGAAAATGTTTGATCATACAATTATATCCGGAGGCTTCTGCATCTCCTGTGCAACATGCCCTGCCTTCATCAGTCCAGCTGAGTAAGTACGCTTCCCTTTAACAAGACTGAGGGACAGCCAGCTTTTTCAACAAAAAAGAGATAAAGTGTTTCAGGCCATAATAAGTCAAAGGACATTCTCCAATGTGAATAGAGTCTATTTTCAAGTTATTAGAGAATCATTTTGCTGCCACTTCAAGTATGCTTTGTCCGAGGTGTCAGAAGGAAATAAGAGCAGACGCTGGTGTATGGGAAAGTCATGGAAACAATCCAACAGCTCCCATCAAACCTTGAGTCTTACAGTGAGATATTCTAGATTTAATATCATAGGGTGGAGATACTCTAACTTTCCGTTTCTTTATTAACTTTGAAAATATTGGAGGACCCAGAAACCTTCCCAGTATCCAGGGTTAAACTATATGATCATAAACTTCATCTGACCAGAGTTTAGCTTACCTAGATCCAAACAGAAACATCACATGCCTGTCATGTAATCACATTAAAACTCAGACTGGATAGAAGCAAAGGAAGATCAAACCTCTTTTTATCAGGTGTCAGGAGACAGAAGAGAAGTTTGTTTTCTAATAGGCAGAATTCACCTCTAAGGAAAATCAGTAAGAGCTTGAGAAATAAATCACTGGATGCAGGTTACTTCATTTCTGTTTTTAAAGGCCAAACCCTGGATGAAGGAGTCAGAAAAGAAGATAAAAGACAGTTTTCTCAAGACCAAAGAAGTTCTGAGCAGAGTGGAGCAGAGCACTGGCACTGCGAACAGAGATGCTGCAACTGCCCCAGGGAAATAGTTTTACTTGAAACTGGTCATTTCAAACCTTGGAAACAGGCATAGGATAAAGACCCTTCAGAGGGTTAAATTCCTGAATGGAGCCAAGAAAAAGTAAATAAATATGTATCTTGCAGCTGCTTGGAAAACTTGGCTATTTTTGACTAGTTTACATATTGCATAATTTTGCCAAGCTATTAAGCAACAAGATAGCTTCTAGATCATATGTTATTTCCCTCCACTGCTTCAATGACAAATAAAGGAAGGTAAATCACCTTGCTTTTCACATGCCTGAGGCAAAGCTTCATCTAAAATATTTCAAAGCTAATAAAACCTGAGGTAGCAGAGAAAAATGTAGACTTTAACCTCAGTGGGAAAACAAGGTCTAATTCCTTCACACATACATGACTCTGATTAGCTTTCTACACTTAAACAGGATTTGCAGTGTAACAGAGCTCCCCACATGCAGACAATTAAATGCAAACATACACACTTGGCAGCTCGAGGCCTGAAACACTGTCTTTTTCTCAATTCCTGAATTACGGTTTTGCCTAACTCTACTCCTTAGAAATCACCAAGAAAAATATTGAAAAGCTGTAAAAAAAAAAAAAATCCCATCTTCAACTACTATTTAGACAACTGTTGTATATGTATGTATGAAAAGTTGTTTACAGGAAAGTTAATTGGATTTTTACAATTAGTAAATTTGTTTTCCTTTCATTCATTACATGCAAAAGGAGACTTTCTGCAGTGACATTGCAACCAAATTAGTTCTTTCCAGTAGATTTAATCTGAGCATTTCATTTTATACTTTTAAGTGATGTCACATTTTCTTCTGGTCTAGGCTATATTTAAACGGTGTGTTTGTTAAAATTGGACTTGTCCAATTTTTCTATTGGAAAAGCTAAAAGATTTTTGGACTAAGTGTCTCACCTTTTATTTGTTAGTTTCTTATTGAAAAAGACTAAAGTCTTCCAGAAAAAAAGCTAAAAATCAAGATGAAGTTTTGTGGTAGTTAATGTTCTTTTTTATTATTTTAAAAAGCAAACACTAAATCTGTGTATAATCACATTGGTGAAGGGTGGTATTACAAGGGAATAGTAGAGAGAAACATAACCAAGTTTGCTTGAGATTAAGTCATAAAGATTGTGAAAGTATATAAATAATGATCAAAATTGGATGGTTTAAGTCACAGTAAAATTCTTTGGAGTTCAGTTGTTAGTCTGGACGCTTAAAGGCTGCTATGTTTCTCAACATTAAAGAAAAATATTTGGGTTGATAATGATATACACTTATTTTACTTGAGAATTTGGTCATAGCCATTTATTATACAAAACCCATGCATGCACATATTTGGAGGATTCAACAGTCATCAAGGCCATATAACTGTGAACAGAGAGCAGAAAAAACTCGCAAGGCAATTGAGGAGATCTTCGTCTAAGTACATGTTAAGAACATATTTCATTATCGTTTCTGACACTAGAAATATACTTTAAGCTCAGACCCAACAATTTTGTAGAAATAGGATGTGACTCAAGATCACCCTAAGTTTCTCCATGAACTTTATACTATCTTTTTTCTCCTCATGATTTTTATCAGGTCCCCATTCATAAACACAGTGATACTATTGCTGAAAGACACTCAGACAGTAAACTCTACACAGGCATGAGTGTTAATTGTCTGTTTAACTCACCCAAGTTTCTACTGAAATTCCTCAGACTAAGAAGGACTTTCCATTTCTAGAACTTGTTAATCAAGGTAAAGAGAACAGCCCATTAAAAAAGCCAATATTCATCTATAATTCTGCAAAATTATTTTACAATGTACTAGGCGATTACAATAAATGCCATTTCACAAGTGTGTGGATCATATCAGAATGAGGTTGTTTCATTTTTCCCATCTCCAAGTTATCATCACAAATAAGCAAACGTATCTAATTTGACAGCTTAACCTTTAATGCTCAAAAGATCCAAAAGCCTCATTTAGCCCAGTAGAATATTCTTTGTAGAAAATAAGGGAAGGCCAAAAGGAAGATAAGTGACAAGAAAACACAGTTTTGAAGCAACCATTGTTTTTTTCTTTAGCATTTCTTTCAAGACTGATGATCCTGTAAGACCCATTGGTCTGTAACAAGTATCAATGTCTTCACATGACCTTTCCCAAATGCACACATCTTTCGGGCAATTCCTTTTCACCTTTTAAAGAGCAGGTCCATTAACTTAAAATAGATTACTTGTTTTAGGAAAATGATGTGTGCTTATCCATGAATTCACTATTTCTTTATGCTCTGAAACGTGAATAACTCTAAGCCTGTAGAAGGTGGGGGGAAACAGAGGTACAGTGAACAAATGTGTACTTTCCTGTAGTTCAAACATTATTACACATTTCCTCTCTAGCATCCTGTTTCCCTTAAGAATTTGTCAATATTTATATTTGCTATTCTTATCATCACCTGACAACTCTATTTATAGAACACCTTCCATTAATTCAACATTCTTGACACATGCAGAAGCCATGTAAAAACAGATGGGATGTTGAAAAGATGGGAATTTCATGCATACTTTGGTTCAGGTAAATCTATTTTCCCAAATAAACAACCAAAACCCCACAACTTCCCTCGATGTAACACCCACTGCAATGTTTCTTTGCAATACTCTTTCTTTCTAGTTTAGTGTAAGGCTTCCTGAGGTAACATTCACAGCAGTAGGACTATTGTTGTGCAAACAAGAATGAACCCACATTGGAATATGGAAAATTCACAAGGAAATTCAGTACAATTTTTTGAACTGACCCACTACGTTGAGAGAGGCTGAGGAACTCTACCTCTCCATCATCCCATTGTGGATTCCTCTGTGTAAAGTTTTGGATCTTTTTTCTTTTCCCTTTCCATGGAATACATAAAACAGACATGCAGCACCAACTCTCAGCTTTTCTGTGGATCCACTGATTTCAAAGTAATTCAGTGTTACTCTTTATGAAAGTGCTGCAAGAATTTTTAGGCAGCTAGAAGATTGTTCTCATACTTGGGATCTTTGTGCATTAGAAATATAATTTCTATCAATTTTTGCATACCAAGATAAATGAATGTTGTAGGTGGTAAGAGTTCACAGAAAAACAAGGCAGTGTACAAATAAAAACAAACATTTTTCTTTTTCTGTTTCTCATTGTTTTGGCTAAGAGATAAAGCAACTAATTTGTTTATCAGATATTTTCTGGCAAAGTTTTGCAAGGAAAAATTATCCATGGGAGGAGAATATGGCTTTTCTTGTGTTCCCTAAACCAGCTGGTGTACCAAAATCTGTCTTCCTCTCCATTCAAGACAAATTCCTGGTATGGATTGTGAATGACTCCTTGCCTACTGAATGCAGTTAATTTATGAAAGGGAATAGGAAGTCCACAGCCTTTGTCAACAGGACATATAAGTAAATTTACTCATAATTGAAATCTCTCCAGATGTCTTAAGACTCAAAAGCACAATAATATAAAAAAGAAGCAAAATGTGGAAGTAGAAATTGAAGACTGAATCCTATATGTTTCACTAGGTGAAGAAAGGCAAAACTAGAAAAAAATAACCTGCCTTAAAACCTGTCTATGTAATGTGCATATATGGTGGCCTTTTTTAAAATATATAGAATCATAGAATGGTTTGAGTTGGAAGGGACCTTTAAAGATCATCTAGAGCAACCTTTCTGCTGTGAGCACGGACATCTTTCACTCAATCAGGTTGCTCCAAACCCCATCCAGCCTGACCTCGAACACTTCTAGTGATGGGGCATCCACAACTTCTCTGGACAATCTGTTCCAGTGCCTCACCACCCTAATTGTAAAAGATTTCCTCCTTATGTCCAATCTTAATCTTCCCTCTTTCAGTTTAAAACCATTACCTCTTGTCCTGTCACTACAGGCCTTGGTGAAAAGTCTCTCTTATCTTGCTTGTAAGCCCCTTTTATATATTGAAAGGCTGCAATAAGGTCTCCCCGAAGCCTTCTCTTTCCCAGGCTAAACAACCCCAACTCCCTCAGCCTTTCTTCATAGGAGACATGTTCCGTACGTCTGATCATTTTCATGGCCCTCCTCTGGGCCTGCTGGTCCTTCTCTGGACCTGCTTTAACAGGTCCACATCTGTCCTGTACTGGGGACTTCCAGAATTGGACACAGTACTCCAGCTGGGTTCTCATGAGAACCAAGTAGAAGTGGACAATCACCTCCCTCGGCCTGCTGGCCATACTTCTTTTTATGCAGCCCAGGGTACAATTGACTTTCTGGGCTCCAAGCACACACTGTCATCTCATACCCAAGTCCTTCTCTGCAGGGCTACTCTCAATCCATTTATTCCCATAGTCTGTATTGATACTGGGGATTATCCCAATCCAGTTGCAGGACCTTACGCTTGGCCTTGTTGAACTTCATGAGGTTCACATGAGCCCACACCTCAAGCCTGTCAAGGTCCCTCTGGTTGCATCCCTTCCCTCGAATGTATCAACTGCACCACTCAGCTTGGTGTCATCCACAAACTTGCTGAGGGTGCACTCAGTCCCACTGTCTGTGTCATTAATAAAGATACTGAATAGTTCTGCTTCCAATATGGACCCCTGAGGGAACACTGGTTGTTACTGATCGCCATTTGGTCATTGAACCATTGACTGAAATTTGGATGTGCCCATCCAGATGATATCTTATCCATTGAATTGTTCATCCATTAAATTCCCATGTCTCCGATTTAGTGACAAGGATGTTGTGTGGGACCATGACAAAGGCCTTACATAAGTCAAGGTACACTTGACTTGAACTTGCAGTTAAGAATAAGTTTACCAAACAAAGAACCAACCCTTTCCTCAAAACTCATGAAACAAGATCACTTTTTACATATGATATGTCAGTGTTTTCATTCCATTAAATAATGCAGTAATAAGCTATGGATCACAAACAAAACATGAAGCCAACGTTTATTCTGAATGAAGGCTCTCTCTCTTTAGCTGAGAGAGTACTCAGTCAACTGCAATTCCCAAATGCACCAGGAACAGGAAAAGCACGTTTATGACACCACACAGCTGAAGTAAAGGAAGTGCTGTCTCTAAGCTGGGCTGACACTTTTCTAGGACACTGCAGCTGGCTTAGTCTCCTTTAAAAATAATTCACGTCACATTTTCTAGCCTTCAGAGTCTACAATCAGGTCCTACATGTGGGAGGGACAGAAAACAAGCAGCTAGGTTAAAAATTTCACCCAAACTTTTAGCTATCAATCAAACATAAGATCAATCCAAAAGTTCGGTGCTTTTTTTCTTTAATTCTAAACATTGTTTGTTTAAATACGGATACAATTTAATGGTTTAGCAACAGATATGAAAGAACATTGACCCTGGGCTTTCCTGATATTTCATTTTTCTGATACATCTGAGACCATCTGTTGCTATTGATTAATTTTTCTTTTTTCTTTCAAAAGAGTCTTTCAAAAGCTTACATCTTTGCTCTGGTTGTTTTTTTACACACTCCTCCCCTTTTTTTATCTCTGCTTTATTTCTTCCACAGTACCAGTGTGATATACTTTGCTATCCTGTCTATTGCCTTTTTGCATTTCTCATCTGTGGAAAAACAAATTACCCTTGTACACTGCTGGCTTCTTCATGCTTGGAGCCTCAGCAGGACAGAAGCAATGCTCTGCCTCCTTGTAGAACTCCATCCCTCTAGGAGCAACCTGTCAGCTTGGGAATCCCTTTACTGATTCATGAATTTTGAAGTACAGTTGCTATTTTCCCAGTTGCAATAATTGTGACTCTCAGTAAATAAGTATTATCTCTAAAGTAAGCTTGATTAAGAGGACATTCCTCCCCTTCTAACCACTTTAAATATTCTCCTAGCATTTTTACAGCTAAAAGATTAGTTTGGCTTTTATCCTGAACTTTCAACATCAAGTGCTTTCTCTTCCCCAAATAAAAAAATAAACCATGAGGTATTACATCTTTCCACTCCCCTCACCCCCCCCGTTTTGGTAGTATGATTGTTTGTGTGCAAAGAGAGTATTTCCCCGGGCTTATATTCACTCAGAATAAGTAAGTAGCCCACTGACTGTTAACTTTCAAAAAGCTCAGACAAAAACGACAGATAAGGAAGGGGGTTTGTAGAAAAAGCAGAAGTTCACAGCAATTTTTTTTATTAGAGGAACAGGATTCCATTAAGCATCTTGAATTTTATGGATACTAGTGTAGTTGACGTTGCCAATGTATGAGGTTTTTCTCATCACTGGTATTTTACATTACCATACAAGATGGACTGCAAAATAACTGTATTTGTTCCTTTTAGAAGGAGTAAGGCTATGTTGTTTACATTTTCTTTTTATTGTCGTGAAAAGTAGATCTCTAACACTAGTACAAACAGAACAAACAAAAATTAAAATCCCACCTCAGTGCACAAAATATTTATCTGTTTTCTCTTTGTAACCATCCTGTCATACAACACAAATGAGATTAACTAAATCAAATAGCACAATTATGGTTGTTCAGATTATAGTAAGCAGCTTGGAAGTAAAAAAGTGTCATGTAACATTTTTGCGTATGAGGCCTTATCATTAGGCTAGAGGTTTGAACATAAGAGTTTAACTATGAAACTGAAAGATCCTCCTTCTTTCCTCCTCCTACCTCTTCCTTCCAACAGGTCAACATGCAAAATTTCTCTCACTTTTTCTGCATATATGTATATTTACACACATACTGCCTGTACAATTAATCACCTCCACGATATATATGCCTTCTCAATAAATTCAGTATGGTTTAGCGTGTGATTGTTAACTTTTACGTACTATTTGATATTGTGGTTTAAACACAGGTATTTTCCTGTTGGGATAGTTTAGGAGAGGTGGAAAGAGGGACATGAAAAAAAGGGCAGCTAAGTGAAAACTTTGAGGTACAGAAAGAATGGGAAATTATATTTTATCTAATTATGGCTTTTTTCAATACAAAAAAAAACTCGTAGAAGTCATAATTAAAAGAAAACTTTTATTTTGCTTTTTGAAATAACATTACAAAAGAAGTATCAGAATAAAATATGCAAAATTACATGGATTGTGATCATGAGTTCCTTGCTATTTCCTTTTTTTAAAAGAGTCAGCTATGAACCGTACTTGCAGCAGTCCTCATAGGATTGGCCAACAGAGAAGATAACTCCCCTTAGAACATGCAAAGTACTCTGATATAAAAATTGTCTTTGGTTTCATTTTTTTCCAAACTAGCTAAACCCACTGACCCCCAAAATTCATAGGTAAAAACATGAAGTTAACTTGAAAGATAATTGATTGGGTTTGACTGTTTCTTCACTGACCTGAGATTTTCATCCGAGCGCGTCATTCTCATCGATATTCTTTCAGCATTTCCTTGCAGAAATAAATTTTGATAAGAAGATGTGAGTATAACGTGGAAGAAAGTCACACACTTGCTGCAGGGTCCAGAACTGGCTTTTCTTCTGCTCTGCAAGTTGAACTTTTATGTCCTTTTCTCATCGGTTCAAGTCCATTATGGCAGACAGGGCATGTTCTCCTTTGTGCACATCCTCTAAGCATCTACGTATAATACCTGCTTGTCTCAAACAATTGGAAGTAACATATACCTCTGCTTGAGTTAAACTGGGTGGATGCTGAAGAGGGAAAATAACTTGAGATCAAACAGAGGTTTCTGCTTCAAGGCTGTCTCTGCTTTACTGAACTTTGCAAAGAACAGCTGTCGCCTCATGCTTTTTCTTTCAAACTGCTCAAGCAGCCTTAATGTCCAGCGACTCTCTAGTGACAGCATGCGACTCTGTGGTTTACAGGAGAATGTCTGCGGACAGATACAGAATCGGCAGATGAAGAGTCCTGTAAATTAAAACAAATAACAATTTTTTTAGACAATAAAATCCAATAGCTTCACTTTATTTGTTTATTTATTTATTTATTTATTTAGTATTTACAAATTTATACAAAAGATGACTCTTGCTGGATACAGACTGAACTTACTTCTGAAGCCAGGAGAAGTCTTCACCAGTAAGGAGCAGGGTCGTGCGCTCTGCCTGGCTACTTCAGAGAACACGGAAGGGGAAAGAGCATCTCCAAGGTAGATGCTGAAGGTGGCTTTAAAGATAAAGCTGATGACTAATAACTGCTTTTTTAAGAACTTTCAAGGAGCACCAGAGATTTGTGGTAAATGCTCATTGTGTGTTTGCTAACAATATCCTATTCTTCCAGAAGATAGAAAACCAAGATAGATTGACTTACAGCCTACCACTTGGGATAGGCTTTTATTATATACTCGGAATTTATATATTTTTATTAATATTTACCATTTGTAATGCATTTAGCAGATGGTCACTCAAACTATTTCTTCTTGATATTTCTTGCATGTAATACAATGTTCTTTTCTCCCTCTGTGTCTTGTAGGGGGATAGAACAAGAGGTTTTGGCCTAATACCTGAACAACTGCAGTAGTATTTTTAAGATAGCATTCCTGCAAAGTAACATCACTCATTAAAGATAGGTGATACCACCATTACCAACAGCAAAATCATACTGCTGGATGTATTGGCACAAAAATAGTACTTGCTTCCTTTGTTCCTAGGCCTGCCTAGGCTCAGTTTTCAAGAGATAACAATTATTTTCTTGTTCAAAAGGCCCTTGGGTGTTCTAGGAAAAAATGTATACACTAATTGTTTCGGTGAAACAATTTATTACAAGTTCTATTTATTACAAGTTCTAGCTATTCTATCTATTTGTACTAGTCAAGTTAGTTGATGCCAATCAAACTTACTATCACTGAAGGCCCCAAGTGCTTCAAATAAACAGAGGTTATCATCTGGACTAAATTCAGACTGCCGACTGTGGCCTTTCAGGAAAACTCAGGACCTACAAAAGCAATAAAGTTCAAGGCAGTAATGACTCACTGCTTAAGATTCAGCGCACAGATTCTGGTTTGGTAACGTAGATAAAAGTGGGCATGATGCCTAATATACAATGATATCATGCTTGCGTGGTATCTCTTGGATCAGTAAAATGTAGCTGGGGCAAATAGGAATCTGAACATATTCTATTGTGCAAACTCCTTAAGCCACTGCTTTATGTTCTGAATTAGCTGGTTCTGTTCAGTACAAACACCACTCTTTGACCCTCTGTAGCATGTGTTGGATTCCTACTTTCTACTCAGTAGAGAAATGTCAAAGTAAGAATATTGCTACAGCAGCAGGGATTTCATGCGTGGATCTTGGAAAAAAAAAAAAAAACAAACAAGTGCGCTCTGGTCTTTTTCTCTCCCCATCACACTTTTAAATATAAGTTTGATGGCATACAGTCATGATAAGGAAATATTATCTCAGCAGTCTATGAGTGAACTTAGAAACAGAGCAATGGATTCTAGCAACATGGCTTGAAATCAGTCTCATGAGAAATCAAAGCAAGCACTCACTCTCATGGTCACATAAGCAATACACTACCTAAAAATAAGGATGAAAAGAAGGCTAATGTTTACCTGGAATATAAAAGTAGGTGGTTAGGATGAGATATGCTGTGAAATAGTTCTAAAAGACTAAAAATAACACCTTTCTTTTAAGATTCTGACATGCAATGTTTAATTATCCGGTATGAAAATTCAAATGTACTTTAGATAAAATGTGTACGAAAATGCACTTCTAAATTGAATCACTTATCAGCACTTAGGGACAGCACATCACAGACCCCACAGTTTTTTAATTTGTCTACCTAAATCGTTCACATTTAAAAGTATCTGGCTTCTTTTAAATATTACTGTGCAAAGTAATTGTAAATTGTTAATTTCACCAAGGACTTTTACATGTGTTATATACTTTGTTAAAACTGCATTACATGTCTGTAAATAAAATATTCTTCTTCAGGTCAGCCTAAATGTTAAAAGTCAAGATTACAGCTTAGTTGAGCAACACATACTATGTTGAATTTTGGGCCATCCAAGTTCAAGAAGGCTGCCCAGAAACCAGAGTTCAAGGAAAGGTTAGCAAGATAGTAAGAACTTCTAAGAGGAGAAACAGAGTTCATTTATTCTGACAAAGAGCTCAGGAGAGAATCATAGCAACCTACTTGAACAACAGCTACATAAATGAGAGACTCATCCCAAGTAATGGCAAGTGGTATGAGGAAGCACAATAGTAACCTGCACTTTCAAATTGCACTTTAGGAAGAACTTGTTCACTAGGAGGGTAGTGTATGACTGGAACAAGCCAGCAAGAGACCTTGTGAAATCTCCAAATTTCCAAGTCTCAGATGGAGAAAAACACAAGGAGCTGGTGCAGCATTTCAAAGTGCTGCTTTGACAGGGCGGTGAAACTAGAGGACTCCTTAGAGGTCTCCCCCAACCAACATTAGTATGGTTACACGAGGTAAGCTCATTCAATTTGTTTACTATTAAAACTCCATTAGATATGCCTAAAGGAATAAAGAGCAGAAAATAAACGTCTGTCTGGTTTTTTTTTAATGTCCAAATTCAAACAACAGCAAAAAACTATAAAGGCCAAGGAAAGATGTGAAAATCCCTACAAATCCACAAGGTTGAGAAAATAGGAATATGGAAATTTCTTCCTAACTCCATATCATTTATTATAAAGTGTCGCCCCTTAAAATCTGTATTAACTATTCTTTCTTATGCTAGACAGCCAAAGAAACTGCAGATGCTTACTGTAGCAGATTGACGTCAGACTGCATTCCAAAGGAAAAAAAAAACAGTTCTGTATATTTAAAGAATAAATTGATATAAATAATCTGATTTCATTATGATAAATATAATTCCATCAACCTTTAACAGAGTTTTTATTATCTATTTCCTAAGAAAGTAATCATATCACTAACAGTTTCCCCTGGTATATGGTTAAATAACTTTGAACTATTAAGACAAGAAGCCTATGTCCCTTGCTGGATAAACTTTCTCTTAAAATAGACAGTTGTTTGAAGAAGCTATTAATAAAATAGATATGTTTCCTCTGTTTCCATATTGCAACAGTTTTGCTTCTGTTCCTTCTTTGTCTCGTCAAATTAAACAGGGCCTTTGCTATATGCTATGAATTATTAATTTGAATAAGTATATTTTCCTCTCAATGATAAACTGATTAATTTCATAGTCTGAAAAGTCTGTCCTTTGTTTTTCCAGAGGAAAACTGGTGACTTTAGCTTGAATTTTTCAGCAGATAAAAAGGTAAATTCTGTATTTCTGCAAAACTGGTAAGAAAATTAATTAAGGAAAAAAGTTCTTGCAATTTTGGCACAACATGCATACTGTTTCAGTCATGTACACTTAATCTACATGTGTTTCTGTTGCTTTGAATTTCGGTAATATTCCACTGCATTCACTTTTCAGTTAAAGGATTATGAGGGAGCTAACTTACCATTGATTCATTCTGCTACAGGGCATAAATTTGATTTGAGCTGCAAATTCTTGATTTGAAATATGATTTGAAATACGTTGATGAATATGAAACATTTTGTCTTCTTTATTAATCAAGAAGTTTTTTAATTTTGCCTATTGTAGCATTTAAACATTTTTTTTAATTTAGAAATTGTTTTTGAATTCATAAGCATAGTAGTTTGTTGTCATAATCCTGTCAGTGCAATGTAATGAGTACAAGGGAGCATACAAATGGAGTTCTGACAATTAAAAGGAAGAAGGTATTATTCTGAGACTCAAGGAAAGAAGGAAGGAGTTCCTTGAAAAGGTCAAGGAAAAAAAAGTCATTTTATCAAACACCTTGAAAAGAAACTCACTGCTGAACCGAAAAATTGAAGACAACCATATCTTATCAACCAACTGAAGAATCACAGAAGCACAAAATGGCTGAGGTTGGAAGGGACCTCTGCAGGTCATCGAGTCCAACCGCCCTGCTCAAGAAGGGACGCCTAGAGCCAGTTGCCCAGGACCATACCCAGGCAGCTTTTGAATATCTCCAAGGATGGTGACACCACAACCTCCCTGGGCAACTGGTGCCAGTGCTTGGTCACTCCCACAGTGAAAAAATGTTTTTTGATGTTCAGAGGGAACCTCCTTTGGGTTTTGGTTTGTGCCCATTGTCTCTGGTCCTGTCACTGGGCTTCACTGAAAAGAGCCTGTCTCTGTCCTCTTCGCACCCTCCCTTCAGGTATTTGTATACATTAACACGATCCCTACTGAGCTTTCTTTTCTCCAGGCTGAACAGTCGCAGCTCTTTCAGCTTTTTCTTACAGGAGAGACGCTCCTGTCCCTTATTCACCTCACTTCACTGGGCTCTCTCCATTATGTCCATGTCTTTCTTGTACTGGTAATACAGAACTGGACACAACACTGCAAGTGTAGCCTCACCAGTGCTGAGAAAAAGGGAAAGATCACATCCCTTGACCTGATGTCAGTACTTTGTCTAATCCAGCCCAGGATACCATTAGGCTTCTTTGCAGCAAGGACAATTTGCTGGCTCATGTCCAACTTCATGTCCACCAGGACGCCCATGTGTTTTTCTCCAAAGCTGAAGACTTTAAGTCAAAGGACAATAAAAAAAATTAGTTATTCTTTCACAGTAATTTTTTCAGCAGATTGAGAAGGACTTGAACAGAAAACTTAAAATCAGAAACTAATGAATCTTTACTCTCTTTTTTACCATTGTGATGCACAAGATTGCTACCTAGCTTGTCTTGTTTCTTCATGCAGATAGACCAGCATTTTAGGGGATTACATGTGACACTATGTGAAGTTGTGCACTCAGTAGCTTTTATGGCATTATTATTCTTTAAAGCTTCAACACAACTTTTCAGTTAAGGTTGCTCTCTCCTCTAAAATGAGAGCCAATGTTTTTTCCTATCAGTTCAAGGGAAGAGGATAATTAATTTTCTGTCTCATCAGTTGCTTTCAAAATTTCTTTCTTTCAGCAACTTCAATATAACAAAGGAGTCTATTGACAGTTCATGTTTCCTGTGTGGTGCCAAATATAGAGACCCTAAAAATGGAGCATATACTTTATTTCCTACAATTTCTACCAAAAGAGAGGAAGAAACACCCTTAGTAATGTGAGGAATCAAAATGTGAGAAAAGAGGTGGATTTGAATAATCATCCCAATCTGTCACTGTTTCTTGTTCTTTTCTTCTGAAAGAAGCTTAACTGGTTTTGCATCATCTTTGGTTCTCCCGTTGTGAATCTTGCTCTTTTCTTCACATTTCTTTTTTTAGGTTTGCTCATTTTTTATTTTCTTTAACAGGTCGGAACCTCATTTCTCAACCACTCCTTCCTGCAGATCTCCCCCAATGTACTTCCTTTCAACTCCCTGGTGCCCACAATACACTTTATCCCACAACAAAACAAGAACAAAATGTTACTGGTCTGTGTTTTTACAGCCAATTTGCTGTAATCACTTTCCTTTGTATTATATAACAGAAAGTACAGTACATCATCTTCAAGAACAAGGAGGCTTCGTCTCAACTATTTTTAACAGATTTCTGTTTGTGCTCTCTTTCCGACTTCTTTTCTGCAACTCCCCTGCTATCTTTCTCACACTCCACAGTGCCTGGTTTGACAATAAACACTGAATTTTTGACCCTTGTGGTCAAGATCAATTGAGGCAATGAATTGTTGATTCTGGATAGGCAGGGTTTTTTACATTTGTTAAAGATTAAAAAATATACGTAACCTGGCACACAGCGTGCAATACATAAAATACTGAAGTTACTTTAAGTCTACATATTTTATTTTTCACTGAGTGACATTCTGAAGTTTTATTCTTTTTGATAAGTCCCACTTTTACATTTATAAAAAATTGACTCATTATTGAGTAAATGGAAATAAAGAAATATGTACTGCCCTGACATTTGA
This sequence comes from Dromas ardeola, assembly GCA_013398915.1. NCBI lineage: Eukaryota > Metazoa > Chordata > Aves > Charadriiformes > Dromadidae > Dromas > Dromas ardeola. Next base: position 24,845 of record VYZM01007704.1, on the reverse strand, counting down.
GTAACATTGATAAACGTAAACAAGAATACATAGTCCTCGAGTGGAAAAAGGTTTTATAACTTAGAAAAAATATATGTGAAAGCTTTTTGAGAGCAGGATGTTTCCAACATGGCCTATTTTCTTGGAGAAATCACTCTCTTCTTCCTTTGAGGAATCTTTATCTCTTTCCCTTACATTTTCATTTTAATAGGATTACTAAGGACACTTTTCCCTCCTCTCATCTTTTTTTCTTCTATAATTTTAGTGATTTATTGTCACACAACACAGAGCTTAATTATTTTGTGAGTTTAGACCTCAATTGTTTTATTCTTTGCAATGTCTTCATCAATGTCAACTCATGTTTTTAACTGGTAAGGCTGCAGGGGAGCTAATGTGCTCACAGAAACCCACTCCCTGAAGTTTATCTTACGAGGCAAACTTAAGGGAATATCCAAGGGTAAAGTTTTTTTTCTAGAAAGGGGACTGATGCAGCTTCTCCCCTTTACAGCTTTCTGCTAAACTAAATAAATGCTGACTCCTATAATACAAGATTTAGGAAAGGGAAGGGAATTTTTCTTTATGAGGTTGCTAGGATCACATTTTGTTATTGGATGCAAATGTTGAATAATATTTGAATTACATTGAGCACATGTGGTTAGGAAATTAGCAACTGCCTGTATAAGGGTGAAAAATCTGATTAGGCTGTGCCTAGTTTTAATTTTTATCTCAAACCTGATGGTATTTGAAAAATTTAAGCATTTCCGTTTTACTCTGGCATTTTAACTGCTTCTATTTTTTGATTATTCCAGCCCTCCTCACATCTGCAATGCCAACAAAAATGGGCAAAACTAGAGATGGCGGAGCCTAAAAGTGGTTTTTTCTTTGTCAAGCAGAGTTGTTAGATGAGTTACTGACCTCATTCACAAGAAGCCTGAACAACATGCAAGTGCCCACTGAAGATGGACTACTTCTACGATTAGCAACAGTAAGTTTATCAGACATACATTACTGAAAGCACCCTTCATTGCTTGAGAAATCACAAATGAAAAGTATGCGGAATATTATATGCCATGGCAACTAGTGCTTACTATTTTAAAAGCAAAAGAAAATGAACAAGTAAGATAATTTAAAACTATGAATGTGACACAGGGTTAAGAAAATTTAAAAATAAATAATTTAACAAATACATTCCATTCTTCTACCTGACAGCCACATGTTACTTCAGCCACAGGTACCATGAAGCATGATTATTTCCTTTAATTCTACCTGTTTAGGAGTGCCAGGTGTCCTGTATCCCATTTTACAAGTTCCTTCCTGCTGGCACATTCAGATCACTATATTAAACTTCCACTGATAGTGTGTATCTGGGGCAAGGGAGGAAAGATGGTTGAAACAGATTGGTTCTGTAAGTTTGGTATACAAAGTGCTGAAAAGCTGAATTTTTTTAAGGAGAAAATTAAAGTTGGATTACAAGAAGACATTAGCAATGGGTGGAAAATACATATGGGAGTCATTTGGAGTGGTATACATTTCACTGAACTTGTGTTACCTGAAAAGTAGGCATGCACATTGGGAAGTGATTAAGTACCCTTTCTAAGTGTCTGCTCCTCTGAAATGACTGTTTCAGAAGAGTCTAGCCCACTCCACTGTAATTTTTCAAATTTAGGCAGCATAGGTCCTATCTTAACTTACTATTCACTGGCATTCTTAGCTTTCTAGAAAACACATTATGTATGCATCAACAGTAGCTTTTCTGTGTCAAGCACTGTCGGGTATTAGTCTATTCTAGAATTTTTTATTTAGAAAAATCATGTCAACTTGCAATTGAGACTGTTTACATGCAGCTCCAGTAAAGCCATATTTTCCCCTTCTGGAAGCAAATAATATACTTTCAAAATGTGCTAATTACTGTAAGAGTGCCGTTGAAAATATGACAGTCTATATTTATACTCAAATACCATGTTTATAGTTTGACTTTTTTTATTTTATATTCTTAGAACTAAGTGCATCCTCCCCTTTCCCTCCTCCCTCACACACACTGGCCCAGAACTAATAAGAAATGAATCAGCTTACTGAAATGCAATAAAAACTTCTGCACACTTTATATTCTATTCTTTCAGCTGTTGCCAAGACAAGGCTAAATCTCTTTAGAGCATGTAGCTTTAATATATAATCAACTAGAAGAGGTTTACTGCAAATGCTACACAAAGTGACTGTTAAATTTACTAGATACTAAACTTCTCATAGTTTTCACCTATACGCCTCACTTGTGCATTGCTGTGGTTTAGAAATTTATGAGCAAGAGCTGTTGCGGTTCCAGAATGGGACTGGTGTAGTGCTGGTATATATACACACTCCATTGAGCTGAGTCCTGCTTTTAGAGGTTAAATGGAGCATGTAGGAAAAACAAAGGTTTTATGTTATTGCTCTTGGCACATGATATAATAAGATGCAATATGGCAAGACTGCAGCATTGGCATGGGTTCATGAGCCAGAACAGACGTAGAAACAGCAAAAAATTGAGCAATATTTTAATATGGCAGTTCTTACATTATATATCTTCAATGCCATTCTTACAATTACCTCAAAACAATGGTATATAACTGGAATGTTTCTAGGGTCAACCAGTACCTATGCTTATGCAAGTTTGTTGCTGGTCTGCACTTGCATTGCCATAGTTTAAAGCTGCACCCCCATAAACTGACTAAATTCTGACACAGCATCCTCTCAGATGGAACATTCTCTAGTAATGTACTTATCACATATAATGGATATCCAACCTATTAAAAGTACATAGACTCTAGCTATAAAGAACAGATTGTTTGTTTATTTATTTATGTGTGTATTTGTGTATTTGTTTATTTACTTGTCCCAGATACTGTTGAAAGAATGGGAAATGACATTGACTTCCTACTAGGTGGCCTCCTTGCCCCAGCATATCATGAGCAAACCTGGCCTAAGTGGCCTTCCATAAAAATACTGTGGCCCAAGATGAGAGTTTGGAGAAAAACCTGGTATCCTTTTTGAGTTGTGGTCATAACAACTAATCCTGGAAAATCAATCTTCCATGTAAAAAATATAGGTTGTGTAATGGACAGTTGTGGACTGTGCCTCACCTCATTAGGAGGGTAGCAGTTCAACAAGAAATCATCCATACATTGCAAGTTATTTTCAATTGGGATACAAGTCAAATTTCAGCTAAAGATGCTAATCAGAAAAGTGGTCACGTGGTGCGAGAGACCAGTTCAGCCTGGATACCAACACTGTGTGACGGCATGCGGTGTGCTAAGGAATGCTCAGGTGTAGCCTATGTATAATATGGGCAACAGAGCGAGAGGAGCTGACTATAGGCATAGATATCCATAACTCTACTGCTGGCTTTGCCAAACCCCTGGAAAGATACGACAATCGTCCTTATTGCAGCCAAAATGCTGAAGAGTGTGTGTTAGAGGTTATTCTTAACCAGCAAGAGCACGGTTCTCACCTCCTTATTACCCACAGCAATTTGCAAGACTGTTTCTCCCACTCAGCTGCACCTTTCAGCCCATCGTCTTTCCCTCTCACGGGAATATCTGTGATATTCTCACAGGAATATCACAGACAGAAATAGACTCTTGTATGTTATAATAGCATATTTGAAAGCTGTTTATGAAATGTGTGTATAAATGGAGCAAAAATTACCATACCCATATTAAAGTGTCATTTGTGCTCCATTTATATACATGCTGTTTTAAAGTTTATGGCCAATGTGTAAAGAAAATGAAAGCAATTCAGCATGCTGCTCCCATCTTGTTCACGCAAATCTCCAAATTAGTTCAAAGGGACTTTGTGCAGTTGCAAGATGGCCCAATTCACTTCTGTGTTCACTGCATCCATGCACATTTATGTAGTAAAAAGTTTCCATAAAATTAGAATTCACTGTGAACAAAGCAAAATACTACAAAATTTACAAAGCTACCACTGGTGTGATGATCTTAAATTATTCTACAAGCATCTCATGAATAGTGGTGTGAGGAAATAAAGAATACCATTCATGCTTTGCGAACATACCTGGATTTCTTTTTTCCCATTGGCTTGTAAGTTTTATTTATTAACTATTTTTCTCACCACAATTGCTGTGAATATTAGGGTGCACAGAGAATGGATACATGAATGTTATAATTTTCTGGAGGAGGGAATGGAAAGGGGAATAAAATATACTAATGGATCATAACCAGTCACAAGACATTTTGAAAAGCATAATTTTCTGTTCTAGGAGAGAGATGTAAGAGAAAAAGAGTGGAAATAAGTGACTGAAATGTTGGCAGCAATCAGGAAAGAAAAAAGTCTGTTCAAAAAGAGATACCTATACCCTGCCCACCCAGAAAAAAAAAAGGCACTGGAAGGCAAGGGTTTTAAGCCATTACGTGAAGAGAGGTAAAGTCTTGGGAGAATTTCGACCGCTACAAAATACTCCCTCTGTGCTCCATACAAACTGACAGCTTACAATGATGGTGGTGAGTTTATGTCACATTATGGATAGAAGTCAGTGAAGTTAGAAAAAGTGTTACAGTTGTCCTACCTTAAACTGACTTGACCAAGTTCACTATTATTCTACTCCCTCACTATTAAATGTCAGACTGCATACAATGAACACATGAACTATTCATACATTTTTAACTTCTATGTTGCCTTTTTTTTTTTTTCCTGGGCTGCTGCCCTAGCTTCAGTTTCCAGTCACCAGTGTTCAAACTAAAACAAAGGAGCAGCTCTAACGAAGACAGCATGATCTAAAGCCTTGTCTCGGGGTGAAATTGAGCTGAAAACATGACAGTTGGTAATTTTAACCTTCCCATAGCCTTTATTTTTTAACATTGAATGAATATAAGAACAATAAATCACTTCCTGTGATTGAGATTTCACTTTTGTGTTAGTTTATGTAATTAAGACCATTAGTTCTTTCTTGACAAAGATGTGCCTTTTGGGTTGCTGACCATGAACAGGAAGAGAAAATGTGTGTGGAATATGCAAGGACAATCATGTAATTAATGTCAGCATTTTTTAAAAATACCCAAAGAAAGCTAAAAAAAACCCACAACTCACCCAGGCATGGCTCTCACCTGGAAACAGGAGATACTTAGGCTCTAGAAAGTCTACAAATATGTTTTCAGGAAGGGTGTGTATGTTGATGCGTGACCATACAAAGCCACAATACAAATTGCTTCTCAGCAACTGTAACAAAAGAAAGTTTTGTGCACTGTACAAATTTAATTGTTACTTGCCTCTCAAAGGGGATTGAATTGATTTCACACTCTGCCTCTAATATTTTTACATTTGTGCATTTGTTTTTCTGTCAATATCCCCCAAACTGACTTCACTAAGAAACCCATTCTGGAAACATTTGTAGAACACCTGGTGAAAAAAGAAAAGTGGTGAGCTCCATTCCTCATACAGAGGAGGGAAGAAAGTGAAATTTCTCTGAAAGTTAACACCGTGCAGAAAAAGCTTTTTCGTACAGCAACAGGGCATTCTCAAACTACAGGTCTGTTTAAATAAAAACTCTCTAAGACGTTACTTGTTTTTCTCAGCTCTTAAATGTGTTGTTAGTTAAAAGCTTGATCCCAGCACAACAAGGTGTGGTTTGTGACCTTGTAAACAGAGTATTAGACACGTTCTCAGCTAATTGATGTAAAATTATTGATGTTGCAGCAGCATGCCACATGAAAAAAGAAAGAATAAAAGAAAATCACAGTCTGGCCATATGAATTGGCAAGTTCATTTCCTCCTGCATTGTTGCTACTGCAAAATCACAACCACCTATAGAGTACACAAAGATTTTAAACTGATGTTCTGACTGATACAGAAGAAATAAACTTAACTCTGGACTTAACACAACACCTGACTCTCTCTTCCAAAGCATTTAAAAAATGAAAAAGATGAAATGAAGAAGAAATAATTTCCAATTTCTTATTAGAAATATTTTTTCTGATTCCATTGTATGGGTAAATTTGCAAAATTAAGTATCTCTTCTTCCCAGATGTTGTCTTGTATTATTATACATAATAGCTTTCTCCCCTTGTGTATCTAATGTAAAATGTTATTGAGTATAAGATTACCAATCTGACATGATTCAATAGCTTATATTTGGTATAACTCAAGCCTTCTGAATGCATCCTGTCCCCTAAAGAATCAGCTGCTTTCTTGGTGTTTTGTTTTCTTTTGTTTTTCTTTCCACTTGTTTAATATTAGACTCCTTGGAGCCTTTCATTGAAACTTCTGAGACAGAGCCTTGATCTCACAGATCCAGTTTCTGTGTAGGGGCTATTCCTGTCCATATTAATAATGTATGAAACGATAGCAATGTTGACTTCTATTTATAATAGCTTTAAAGTTCTGTGACAATTACACTGTGGTATTATCTTTAATCTTTATTACCCACCCCTAAACAAGCCTTGGCCGTGTGTGTTACAGTGAACATGCTCACTAAGCATGCACTGCTAAACAATTATGTTATAGCTGTGCTTGGAACGGCTTGAGATAAAGCTGTTCAGACCTCCCGGCATGCCTTAGCCAATTAAATACACAAAAATTACAGTTTCTTTTACTGCCTTATTTGCTGTATATATAGTATCAGAGACTTGTACTCCATGTACTTTTTCTTCTATTTTTAATTCCCCCGAACAAAGATAGGAGAAAGAGGAAGAAAGCTGAAGTGGGTAGAGAGGAAAGCAATGTTCACGGTTTTTGAAGGTGACAGGAAATAAGGCAATACATTTAAAACACATAAACCAGTATGAAAGCAACCTGGAAGGAGGCTTTAAGGTCTGAACTACCGATGTCCCCTGACACTCAGCTGGTTTAACTGCAGTGCCATGGATCTGTGACACCTATCGGCTCCAGATCTGCCAACACTTCCAGACATCCTGTCATGTTTAGTGAGACCACTCATGTGTGCAAGGTCTTGCAGAACCAGTTGCAGGTAGTAAAAGGTGATGCAGAAGAAATGTGTCATGAAAGAGCACATCCTAGCAGGGCCAGTCTTGACTTAAGTCATAGTTTCACTTCCTTCAGTATATGAGTTAAAACAATATTTATTTGTCTCTTAGCTGCACCTGATTTATTTTCCCCAGCCTTCCACTCAACACTTGAATTCAGAAAAAGATGCAGCTCTAAGCTTGTATTATGATGCTATTTGTAATAGCTGTATATAAAAGAATAAACTACTTTTCTGTTTTGCAGTATCGTTTTTATTCACTTTCTAAAATTTAGAAATGAAAATAATTATTTATCTGAAAACAGATGGATGTAAAGGTGTGTTGGATAGGAGCTGTCAGGCCGGCTCAGCATCTCCTCAGTGAGCCATGTGTTACTGTAATACTTGTAAGAAATAACAGTAGAACCATAAGACATTCAGTCATAGTTTTCAAATGTTTTATTTTGAAAAATTAGTGTTACATATGTCAGTTTTCATTCAGCAAAACCACACTTGTTTAAACATTGTAACATTCCATAAATATTGATATTTAATTATTTTACAGAATCATAGAAAAGAAAGATGTATGTTTAGGTAAAGTCTTTGTTGTGAGAGATATAACAGAGCTAACAGAGTATTTGTAGCTTTGGGGCTCTTTCTTTCAAGAGAAACAAAACATAACCCTAAATTTAAATTAGAATTATAGGTTTGGGACTCTGAAATCTGGGAAATCCACAGAAGTTCTACTTCCCTAAGCAGGAACTGAAAGAAAAGGGGAAAAAAAATCAGATGAAATTCCAGTACCATGGTATTTCATTTTGACTTACAGAATATTTCACTGAGTTCATCCCTTTTTTTGGTTGCAAGAATATTTCAAGGAACATCCGTGGCATTTTTGAAAGTCCAAAGATGTTCATAAAAACTAGTTTGTACTAAAATAAATGTCTTTGCAATATGTATTTTTAGTAATATCTTATTAGCAACTGAAGCTTTTCTTTTTTTAAACAAAATCTACTGATGTAGGCATATTAAGAACCCTTTATCCTTCAGCATTTATCATTTACGAGACTCATGTTTGTGCATTTCACACAATAATAAAGTGCTTGCTTCCAATTTAAATTTGACCTCTTTAAGAAACCTGTATGTTCTTTTTTTCCATAAAAGAGTTCAAACAATATCATTATGCACCATCTTTTCTCTGCTTAGCAGTCTCTGAACAAAGCTGAATCCCCAACTAATTTTATGAAGTTTATGTGCCTAATGGTTTCACAATGTGGTGTTCTCTTTGGAGAAAATAAAGTTGACTAGGCAGCATTTTGGTGCATCAAAAGACCAAAATCATTGTAATCAGAGAGAAGATTATATCAAAAAGTTTAAGTTTTACATAAAAACCACTTTTTGTTATAGAAAAAGTAGTCTAACCAAGCATTCCTGACCAGATGTAGTCAGTACATCAAAATTTTTAGGGCTTGCATCAAGAAGCTGCTTATGTTTCCTCGTTAAATTCTAATGCAGAATGCAGCCTGGGAAAAAAAAAAAGCTCTGAAAGACCATGTCCCAGACCTATATTCAATATACAGGAGTACATAAAAAGTTATTTTAAAGCTAGCAAAATAGAATGATTCTCAAAGTTGATGCAATACGTACCTTGAAAGCAGCTGTAAAATGAGCTTAAAAATCCATCTCTATGATTGACTAGAGAGATTACTTTGAATGTACAAATCAAACCTTTTCCCATTTAATGCCAACGAAACAGAGCTCCTTATTCTATTTTGAACTCAATTTCCACTAAATAATAAGAACTTTGACAAACAAAATGGGGACAGAATTTTTACTTTGTGTGTGGTGCATGTATGAAAAATCATATGCTGCTGTTTGATTAATCTTAGTACTTCAATGTACACTTTTTTCAGAGAAATAAATGATACTCATAATAAATACACCACTGTTAAATTTTAGCTTTCTAAAAGGAAAAATATGATTCTGAGTCTCTGTGCTTTGATACTCAGTACTTCAAAAAGCTTTTTTATCTGAACTGTTTCTTTTAATTTGTGTTTAGTCCACTTTCCTAAATACCTTTAGCCAAACAAATTTCTACTGCCTATTTAACAGTGGCATCATAAGCATTGGGAAAGGGAGCAGGAAAGGGGCTTTTAATTCTAGTCACGTAGATCACTTTGTCACAAACACACACATGGAAACAAACACACAGATCACTAGTGAACAGGACACCACAACTACTTATAAATATTCAAGACATACGTATACACATATAACTGCACATTCCCAGTGAGGAGATATTTAGACTATCCTTATCATAGAAACAGAGCATTAAATACCCACTTAGGGTAGGAAATATGCATTAAGCAGATGTATGTTACTTCGTACATATATACATAATCTTGTCTATATAAAAGCACATGCACATACACATATGTAAACACGTACATACGCATTCATATAGAAACATCTGTGGGTATGTGATGAACCACATTGCCACAGCTAAGTATCTCTCCTATATTCAGCGACGAAGTACAAATATTTTTGTGACCATAAAATATCCAAGGGGTAATGGTTTTAAACTAAAAGAGGCTAGATTTAGACCAGATATAAGGAAGAATTTTTTTACAGTGAGGGTGGTGAAACAGTGGAACAGGTTGCCCAGAGAGGTTATAGATACCCCATTCAAGAGCAGGTTGGATGGGCTCTGAGCAACCTGATCTAGCTGAAGATGTCCCTGCTCATTGCAGGGAGGGTGGGCTAGATGACCTTTAAAGGTCCCTTCCAACCCAAACTATTATATGACTCTATGATCACCTGGTGAGTATATACTAAATAGTCTACTGCTGGTATTTAAGGCAAAGTTGCATGTCGAAATTAAGGACAATTGTATTTAAAAACAACTGTTCTAAGCAGTAGGTTGATCAAAAAAGCAAAGGTTAATCAAATGTCAAATGAATAATATGCATTCTAGAAAAAGCAGTCACTCCAGAATTTAAAAAAAAAAAATAGAGTAATAAAAGCAAGGAGTATTTTATATATTTCCATTAGAGATGTCAAATGAAACCCGAAATCAAATCTAATTTAAACATACCCTTGGTGTGTAATAATCCACTCATGAAAGTTAGTCTTAATGCCTTATTGTATGCTTACTGTAAAGTCAGAACCAAAACACTGCCCAAAACTGAATTATATTAAGGTTTCACAGCTATGATTTCTACTTCAATATCATGGATTAAAAATTCCTTTGAAACCTTCTTTCTAAACAAAAGTAAGTGGGAAAGGAACAGACTGAAGAGATGTGATTGAGTGACACCATTCATTATTAAAGACATAAATGAAATGTGAAGACAATGTGATTCTGTGAGAAAGCAGTGGTCATTTCAGTCAGTCGAATGCTTCCTTTCTTTTTCTTTTTTCTTTTTTTTTTTCTTTTTCATTGGGATTAATTATTCAGGCTTCTTTCTTTCTTGCATGGTATTTTGTTTTATGGTTTCAAACCAGCACCTTATTAGCTAGAACAATCACAATGCTTATGTAAAAGGGATGAAGGAACTATTTTCTTCTGACTATGAGAGAAGCATCATTGTCAAAAAATCCCTGCTTTCTTTGCCTGACTGTTCTCCAGATGACTTTGCAATCCTGAATTATTTACATCTTGACAAAGGCTGTGATATAATTCCAGAAATTTTACAAGAGGATCTCTCCAAAATTTTCCACCTCAGTCAACAAGACATATGATATTCCCTGAGCATAACAGCTTTCCTGCCAAAAAATAAAATATGTTTCTACTTAGTGCCAACCCACCTGACTCTACCTAAGTAAATTCCTTGCCAAGTCCGTCAGCCTTTCCACCCTAAACCCTAAATACATTCATTCTTGCTCAATTTAATATGCATTCCCTTACCCGCCAAATCATGAAACACCATTTGACAGACCTAAAATATACTAAAGTGATATCTCTCAAAAGGGGGGCAGGGGGCGTGAATTATATGAACGCTGGTCTTGTCATATGAAGTATGGACTATAAATTCAGACAATGAGGTCTCGTTTGGTCTGAATGGATTTCCCCTGACTGCCAGTGATCTGTGCAGAAAAAAGGCATTGTGTAAAAGTGCCAATACAATGGAAGTCGGAATGGTCCCCCACAGAAGGCAGGGAAACACAGCGAGCAGCTGCCAAACAGCCACTTTGAACTACAGCCTCTACTAAATTCAAGGACCAGGTCTCCTCAAAAGGCACATTGGGAAAACTTCAAGCTAAAGATTGCTTTTATATTTGTTTAGTATATTGTAAGAACCTAGAATGAAAGGAACTTCGGTTTGATAATTAGTGAAGCTAAAGCAAGCAATAAGTTTTTCCCTCCAGCTCCTTCCCATCTACTAAGATTATAATCTCTAAACAGACAGGAAAGATTAAAAACTGCTTTTGCTTTTCCTTTTCATGGTTGTTTAGCTCAGAATCATGCGAACACTCAGGAGACTGATACTACTGCGTAGGAAGCCAAAGGAGCTAAACACAAATTGTGGAAAAATAAACTTAGGAGAGGAAGAACTTAGCACAGCCAGCTCTTGCTATTTAAAAACCTGGTTACAGACAGAAAAAAAGTTGCAGAATCAACTGAATTACTTAGTCTGGCTTGTAACCTTACCTCCTGGTTGTAAGTGTTGACACAGGAGGAAATGCCGGTGCTAGGAGGACAGGAAGGGAGCAAAAGCAAAATTATCGCACAAACAAAAACTTTGAAAGAACTTTGAAAGGCAGAAGGTGTGGAAAAGAGAGGGAATTTTATAAGGGCGGAAAGGAAAAGGGCTGAATCTAGATACAGCCCACCCTACCTACATGTAAGCATGCAGTTAAGGAGCCTTAGTTGAGTAGTAAGCTCCCTATACAACCAATCAAAGGCGGCAGATGCATTCAAAGCAGTGGTATAATTGTAGCTTAAGTTTGGTGCTGTGAGTCCCCCTCCTGAAGAGAGTCACCTCTCTTCAGCGACTGCACCTAGAACGTCAGGGCACCGGCACTGCCTGAAGTGGACAACAGAAATAACTTCTCCGCTTAAGTAACTCTTTGTGATGGGACAGTTCCACCTGTTTAAACAATTTGACAAGAAACAAAGAACTAACCCAAAAAGTAAAGCTAAGACTTTACTTCAGGAAGTTTCAAAACAGTCTGAATTTATCAATGACTTCACATCATAGCTCTCCGTTTGGCTAACATGCAAAATATATAATAACAGTTTAAAATTTACTCTTAGGAGAATGAAGCAATCCTGCCCTATCTTCTAGTCATTGAAGAAATTGTTAAGGTTTTCTACCAAATTCAGACATCCTTTGTTTTGGTAGCATTGTGGTACAATTAGGTCCTTATGCTTTTTTGTCAGAGAGAATGTTTTAAATCGTTTTCCAGCTATGGTAATCCAGACAGACAGATACTTATTGCACAATAGTTTATGAGTTGAAATTTATCTGGATATATATGTACATACACAGTCCGTACACATTTTGTATGATATATTTTTCACAATAATCCTACTTACATTACAGGTAA
>VYZM01007703.1:608680-621938 GCA_013398915.1 Dromas ardeola | reverse complement strand
TGCTACAATATCCAGGTATCATCTATTGCAGCAATGAGTAAGGACTTCTGTAATTCAAGCCATTTTGTATAATGTCTACATAATTAGATCCTGCTCTTCCTTCCCCACCCCCTACACTTGACTTAAACTATGAATGAGGCAATTTTAATAGTGTTTGTACTTCTTTGATGCAATTTCCTCAAAGGCTTGCCCAGCCCTCTTCCTAATTTTCTGTAGTATTTGCCTCAGAACCAACACAAGTCCATTCTGGATTCAGAGACTGTCCTAAACCAGACTGTCTCCTCAGCTGCTGTACTTGTCCCATATTTAAACCCACAGCTGGAACAAATCTAATAATACTTCTGGGAATGGACCTTCCTTGTTGTCCCTTCATAGTTTTTTTTTTGTATACCAACATTTACCACTGATGCAGTTTGTGACCATGGTTTCCTGTCTCATAATTTTCAGCTTGTCAGAGACGCCGAGCATCCATAAGTCTATCTCTCCTTCAGAGCCATGAAAGTTTTGCTGGTTAAGAATCACCGGAAATGTTGACTCTCAAACCAGATTTCAATCATTTCCTTAGCACTTCCAATAGTCACTGCTGCTGTTAGAATTTCTATCCCTAGATAATATTTTTGCAGCAGAACAGTTCCTTTCTACATGATTTGTTTATCCAAAGGGAATTTCTATAGTTTGGTTGCTAGACACCTTTCCTTGCATTTATTACATAGACACATAGCAAAAACCATCCTGAATATTTTGGTTGTCTGTAACTATCACTTGAATTTTAACATTGACCCCCAAAAATTAGATCTTAAAAGTTGTAAGTCAACATCATATCACAATCATATTTAAGACAACCTAGCTATTTCTACTGGGAGCTGGGGAAGGGTACAGGTAAAAGTAATGCCTAACTTCTTTGAAGTAGGTCTGGTCTCATATTTTCTTAGCAGGACCAAAATATTTCCATGTATTTCATTGATCCAAGGCACAAGGAAAAGGCAGACCTCCAAAGTTTATCCCCTGAAGCTTAGCCTTCTAAAATCTCTGGCGGATGGGCTTTCACCCAGCCAATGAAACAGTGTCCAAGTGCTGTTTTACAACGGGAAGGATTCTTTCTGTACAGGTCCCTTCAGCAGTGGCACTTCATTATGGTCCCCATTATTGTTTTAGAAATTAAGAGATGCTGCTTACTAGTCAGTTGGCCAGATAGAATTATCATTTAATCCATTTCCGTGGTCAAGGAAATGAACACTATTAAGCTCTTTAAAGTACAGTTCCCACCTTCCCCAAACAGACATTTTTGCTATTATAAGGATAGAGTCAAGTTCTGACACAGTTTTGACAAACTTTTGGAACATTATTGACCTAGAAGCTCTCAGCTGATCATGATTTGTAAGTCAAATGGCCTTTACTTACAGGCCAAGTAAATTGATTGGTTGTCAATTTGTCTTTCAAGTCATTATTATCTGGTTGACAGCCTCTGCTAGAAGTTTTGGTCTCACCATCTACTGCCAATCCATGTACTCACCACCAACACTGATGGTAAGCTTCTCTAAGACACTTCAAGTCCTAGAACACAGTGTAGCTAATTCAGGCCCTTTCCTGGATGCGCGCTCCACTGCATTTTTAGATCTTCAACTTTAAGCTGTATGCTAGAAGACAAAATATTCATTATCCTAAATTTTCACATGGTCTGTATCGCTAATGAGAGAAATAAGTATACTATTGAGTTTTCCACTAGAAGGAAGCTACGTTGGCCCTCTGTTTCCTTGTCACAATGGTTTCAGCCAACCATTCCACAGAGCAGCCTGATTGCTTTTCAAAGGTGTGAAATCAGAAATGTAGCTCTTAAATGAAGCTTTGACAATCTGCATAACTAGTGGGTAGATTTGAAGGTCTGCATTTAAAAATATAATACAATGAGAAGATGATCAGAAGAGACCCAGCCTAAGTGATTAGAAATTAATTTATACCTGCTGGAGGGTATGTTATTCCCCTACTTTGAAAGATATCAGAAGGGTTCCTACTCTTATTTTTATAACCCAGCTGCCAAAATCAAAATACCCTCAACAGCAGTTAAAAAAAAACCAAAACAAAACACAAACGAAAACAAACGACAAAAACAAAAAAACCACACCAAACCACAAAAAAAAACACCCAACAAAAAACAGGTAAAATGAAAGGAAAAAAAAATTAAAACTTATCAGAAAAAAGCAATTCTTAGAATCGGTTGTTCGTTTTGATCAGAATAACAACATGTAAGGGACTGCTTCAAAACTCAGCAGTTTTTCTGGGAATTACTGAATCTTGAAGAGAAGAGAGTGTTTTAAGTGATAATCTGTTTTCATGGTGGTGGAGGACTGAAAAAAGTGATGTTAATGAGATTCAGTTCTAATGTAATATGTCTTTTATAGCTGTATTTTAATTATTCTGAGGGCATCCGGAGTGGGTGAATGAACATAATTTCTATTCTATAGAAAGAAAGATTCATTTTGAAGGTGAAGTTTAGATAATTTTTAAATTACTCATTCTCCATGTAAAAGTGCTGATGTGGTGAAACTAACTGTTATATGTAGGGTATTCATTAAACCTGCAGAGGAACAGACAGATCTATTTGCACACTGGTGACAATATGCAGTGGTGGTGTGCAGTGTGGGCTGTAGGGTCTGTGGAGAACATGAGCCCTACTGATTTTACACTCTTGCCCGCTATTGTTATTCATAACACGTTCTTCAAACCTGGGTTGTATCAGTTATATTTTCAACTCTGTGTGAAAGAGAGTTATTTCTTATTGCATGGACCATTAACGTCGTGGAGAATGCCCTCTCCCCGCATTGGTGCCACAATCAAAGGATTGCATCTGCATCACGAAAACTGAGTATGGGCAATCATAACAGTTATTATCACATGCATTACCATAGTCCCTAGATCCTGGAGCATTCAGGCTGTGTTATACTGTACACTACTTTAAACAAAAGCAGCTTGCAATTTTTAAAATTATATCACTCAGGAACTGTTATTCCAATGCAGCGTAATTTTTTTCTCCTGTGACTCTCAAAGACAAAGAACAGCCTTTTATAACATTAGAAACTAATGCAATCCAAATCTTGAGACTAAAAGATCCTGCTCTAATTCATATTGTGTCCAGCGTCCCTTTTGCCACCCCTCTGTGGCAACTGCTTCTCTGTATGGATGTGTTATGAAGGTTAATGGATATTGCACAAATCTGACAGGTTTACAAGCCTTTGTGTGACACTCTACATGTACAATAGCAATTTTTTTCAGTGACAAACCTCTGAGGGTTTGTCAGATTGTAGGGACAAGAACAGATCACCATAATTTTTGGAAATGTAATACTGTTGCTTTTTCAGCTTTCCATATCAAAAAGCGCATCTGTGTACTCTGACTGGAAATTAGCTATTTTTTATTCAAAAACCTGTTCCTGACATTTCCCTATGTCTGAAACCAAAACATATTAATCTTGTGGCAACAATTCATTGCATTGCTATAGTGTTACCTCAGCCTTTACTGCCACAAGCAGCACATAAAAATGAATTGCATACTCTTTTAATTTCAGTATTATTATCTGAAGAAAAACCTAACACAGGAGTTACTCCAAGAAACTAGATAGATTGAAATTGAAAATTATCACTGCAAGGGAAACGGAAGTCCACTATGTAAGAGAAGGCCCTAAAAAAACCCAAAAACCCCAAAACAAAACCAACCAACCAACAAACCCCTCCCTTAAAGCTCAAACAAAACATTAGTTCCTTTCTCTGCACAGATTTTAAAATATTTAACATCAGTACTACACACACTACTGCTTGCATCATAATTTCTTGAGCTATGTAAATTAAGCACAAGAATGAGCAGTAAGGGAGCCTGATGGAGTTTAGTTTTTCAATAAGTTTTAAGATGTATCAGAAGGATCTTTAAGATTTGATTGATTTCCAGTGTAGGTAATTCCTATCGTAATTCTGCCTCCCTATTTAGACAGCAACACACTGTAACATTAATTTATGCCTTACTTATAATCGAGGATTGTTTTAATCACAGAACGTGGCTTCTCACACTGAGATACCCTGTGCTTCCACATCAGTGAAGATATCTTAGAAAGCAAACAACCACAAAATTAACATACAAGTCCATAGTTCTCCTGCACCTTTAATTGTCTTCTGTCAAGCAACACACAAAAAGCACTGATAGCACTAATGAGAAAGCTTATGCTGGGTGAACTCACAGCAGGGAAAAGATGGCTACTGAAATAAGTAAAAGATATCTGTGGTCTATCAGTTGAAATGTGAAATAAAGAGTAATAGTAACTGTAAGATACTGAAAGCTAGAGAACAATGTATTAAAGTGCAGAACACTGTAATTTTTCATTAATTATAGAAATTACTTCAATTATAGTTCTCCAAGTGCAATTTCAAAATATAGCAGATTAGAACAAGAGTGAGAAGCAATGACAACAAATGAAATCAGATTCCTAAGTTTTGAAATAATTAATGTGGATCTGGACTAGTAGGTTGTAAATGCCCGTCATGGCCATCAAAGGTAATCATGATTTTTGGGACGAGAGTATAAAATCGGTATCTCCTCAGGGGAGCTTTGCAGCACCATTCTGACCCATAAAAGCCCAAATCTTACCAGGAAGTTTCTGAACTCTCTAATGACAAGCAGGAGAATAAGAGATAGACAAAAAGAGCACAAATATAATAGATTATAAATGAAAGTGGGGTGGAGTGGGGGGAGTGTCTATTGATGCAATAGACAGCACTTACTAACTTCACCAGGAACACTACATTAGTCTCTTCCAATCTTGCTTAGTACCACGCTGCAGGTCAAAATAATCTCGAAGGACATAATATTTGAACAGAAGTGAAATACTCCACTGAGCCTTTCCAAGAAATAAAATGTTGTACGCTCTCCTTCACCATATTCTCAGCTTATTAACTTTACCTTGTCAGCAAACCAGCGTATAGGTGTTGAAGCTGGTCTGTCCCATAATACCATCACACAGCAGAATTCTTCTCCCCAGCTTTCCCCATGAAGTATTCTCTGTTAATGTGCTTGTTTGCTGTTACATCAATGCTTCATCTCACACCTGCAACTACTACATCTATTCAAGCTGACCTTCAATTTTTGGTGGGTTTGATGCTCATTATAGCTGCAAATGACATAAATCTATGATCATTAGTAGTAGAAATAATATGGCTCAGAGGTTTGATTTTAATAATTGCTTAGATACATAGGACTGTTAACAACATGATACTTTCTGGATACCTAGTACTTCTGCAGAATAGGACTTCAAAAGATTTCCTTTTTGCACCTGCTGGCTTTGCTGGTTTGCAAATGCCAACAGTCCTCTCATCACAAGATTTCAAACACTTGTACCTTTTGGCTTAGCCTGTAATTCAGCTTCAGCCACTTAAGTCTTGAAAAAGTTCCTAATAGATGTTAGCTACATTTTTCTTTTTAAAAAAAATTAACTTTTTTTCTGTGAGAAGACCATTGTTTAAACCAGAGGAAAAATTTGCTTTTCAATTTTCCAAGCTTAATAACCATAGTAAATCTGTAAGTGTTGTAAGGACAGGTGCAGTAGTTTCATTCTTAGTTTGGTATGATTGCTTGCAAGTAGTCTTTGAAATTATGAACTCTGTGAAGATGTTATTAAAAAAGACTTCTCAGAAATAAAAAAAAAAAAGGAAAGAGACCTATCTTTTTTAAAAAACTAATTTTAAAGTATACAGTGTTTTGATTTTTTTTTTAAGAAAACTTGCATATTATTTTAGGAATTTACTAAAATTATCTTAATTGAAATTTTCTCAAAGTGTTCTTCATGTGCCATTTTCAAAGGTCGTATTCATAGGGCCATAGTAATGAGAACAAATGGAGAGAGCTGTACTGACTTTTCTGCCATTCTGACACCATTTAGTTGCAGCCTCAGGAGCAAACACAGTATTTTGTTAAAGCTGCCACCGTGGTAAAAGCAGGATTTCTTGTCCTCTTCTTTGTGATAATGCCTGCAAAGTGCAACATGAAAAGCAGGTATTTTGTGAGCCCAGGGTAATTCAATGACTAGTTGCTATTATTTAAAACCAGTCTCCTTTTTTTTCTACGTAGATAACTTATTTTGAATGTTTTGGGGAACTAATTTATAAGGACCGCTCGTTCAGTGTGAGGTTTAACTATCTGTCTTGTGTTCCCCACCAAATTGCCAATTGCTGGGGAACCTGGAGAAAAGTTTCTTTTGAACGTTCATTATAAAGATGCAGTTTGTACAATGTAGCATGTGCATTATGTGACTGCTGAACAAAGGAATCTCGAATTGCAACTACAGTTTCGTCCCACTTCAGGATTCAAGAATACAAATGAACACTTAAGTGTGGCAAGACTGCTGGGGTTCTCCATTGATAAAGGATGTAAATGTTAAGCAAACCTTTTATTGACTATAACCAGGCAGCAAAGTATTCCACTGGTGTAAGGTAATTCAAAGTTGTATCAGCTATTATTTTTAGAGTCTGGTATTTGGAGGGATGGCAGATTTCCACTCTGCTGCACTAGCTCACTATTAGCATAAGGATGCTCTGCCAGTGGCATATCATAGATGAGCCTGCAAATTTTCAAGAACAAAATGTACTGGCAGCATCAGATGGGCAGGAACACTGAGGAGCCAACATGCTTTGTCATTATTAGGTAGTGCTTCTATCCCTAAACATGAAAATGAAAAGAAAGGCAATTGAATCATCCCTACGCCATACTCAACCGATGTTGTTTTCCTCTGTGTTTTCTCATACACTGAAAATACAATTTATACCCAGGAGTCATGGAATATAGGAGGCTATTGACATTAATACAAGGAAATAGGTAAAAAAGCATATTTCACTAAGACCGTTTTTATCACCTCAGGCTTATAGGTAATAGCACAGAAAATGTAATAGAAAAATACTGAAAATATCCCATCCCTCACAAGCGGCGAAGATAGAATAATAAAACCAACTAGAAGTGGTTTTAGTTCTTTATGGTAGACAAAACTCCACCAAAAAAGTACATATGTAACCAGAAATGGCTTCTCTAGGTACAGCCAATGTATATTCTACAGCACTGTAAAGAGGTCAGTCTCCCCAGCCTCGCTCATACTTCCAGCAAGAATGTCAGCTGATGTGAAGCGCGATGGTATTTTGTCAGACGGAAGCATCTGTCTGGCAGAAAATCATCTTGCTTTACAGCAGCCCCTGAGCAGCTGCTAGTGACTCTGCATTTTTGCTTCCGAAACCATAATTCTCTATCACAAGCTTGGTACCTTAGGGTAAGACAGAGAGACAGTCAAAAGCACTGAATGCTGTGTCTTTGGGGGCTGGGGAGCTCTAGAGGCATCTGTTCAATTCCCTTTATTGTAGGCTTGATAGAACAGTCATTTTAATCTGAAATAATTGTGGCCTGATTCTCTGATCAGTTGTTGCTGCTGCTTCGCTGCCCCAGCGCTGGCCCCTGCCAAATCATATGGTGACACCAGTCATGGAACTGGCTAGAAAGCAACTGAAATTATCCAGCAATAATTAAAAAAAAAAGTAGATAAGCAGTCTGTTCCAGACCACGTAACTACATATACACTAGTGCTGGCACGTAAGAGAGTCCATGATGCTCTCTGGCAGAACAGCAAGTTTATCACAGGTAGCTATGTAATAGTGGTAGGCATTGGGCATGTTCATTTGTGACAGAAAGCTTTCTGTTTGATTCAGTTAATTCCCAAACATAAAGCACTATTTATGTACACAATGACAGATAGCCAAGTTCTATAACTCCTGTAATATTTGTCTTTTATAAAAGAATTCCAAACATGGGTCAAATTAACAATTATAATTCATTATAGCTAAGCAAAGTAAGCATAAGAAAGCTTTCCTAGTCGACATGGTTCGACGAGAAAGTATTGGTAACTTATTCATGTGATTTGTCATCAAATAACATTAATCTTATTTTCTATAATCTTCTTAGAAAATCATTTAAAATGCCTCTCGTGAAACTTGAAGCTGAAATGATTTGAAATAATCTGCTGAGCAAAGCACTGTCAGGCTTTACAATACATATAGGGCCATCTTAAAGAGATGCCATAAACGTTCTATAAAATTTTTTCAGGAAAGCTAGATAGCTTGTTCTTCTAATTTCGTAAATGTAGACTATCTTGTAAAAACCTGGCTATGGACCGACACTGCTTATACCAGGTCAATTCCTAAGGATTCTTAAATGCACATACACAGGGAGTAGGGGGAGGTACTTTATAATTTGCTTGAAACGTGATCAAATCCACCACAGACAGAATAAATGACGAATTACATTCCCTTACTTGGAATTTAACACTTCAGCTGGTACCAGGCAAACATGGTCTCCCAGATACACAGATAATCAAAGTTAATTTGAACATATGGGAAAAAATGTTGTTGTAAATATTTCCTTTGAATTGTGTTTTTCAAGTCTGCCTTGTTTAATAAATAAGTTGTTTAATCATACTTCTCTTCAGTTTCCATCAGGTTAGATCATAACATGCCTGTTAGTACCTGTTTGTAAAAAGAAAAACAAAATCAGACACTTCTCTGTCTTATTCAGTACGTCTTATATCAACGTGTTGCTGAACAAAATGGATTTAATTTACTGATAGAATTAGAAATATGGATTTGTAGTTTATAATCCAGGGTAATTTACCTATTGCACCCTAGTGCTGATCTGGGCCATGAATAGATTTTATTATGCACGTTTTTTATTATGTTTTATTATGTCAATGTCTCACACTGCTCAGGAATACAAACATAAATAGGAAATGTCTATTGCTTACCTTTTTGTGGTTCTTCAAAAGCAACTATAATAATACTGTAATACCAACAGGACATTTGAAGTGTTGAACCCTGGTTGTCTCACAGCCTAAGTACTGTGCTACTACACTGAAGTAAATCAATACCACAAACTGTCATTTATTTTTGTAGCATGGAATAATACAAAAAATTAAGTTGGCAGGGGATGGAGGAGATCATCTACTTCTGGTTAACCTTCTGGTCAGCAAGATGTCAGGTTTGGGATAACAGCTGAGCAAGAGTTTTGTCAATCAGTGTTTTCCAGCTGGAGGTCTAGACCTCACTTTGGGAACTTCAGCCTATTCATGAATTTAGACTTGAGCTGGAAAAGGCTGGTAGACAGAGAACACTATTTGAGTATCTCCTGTATTAAAACTCAATGCCAGTAATAAGCAATCAGGATTTTATTTAATTTCAGTATATAGCAAACTAAATATGCACCTGCATTTTCTTCCTCTTTCTCCCTACTTTTCTCTTTTTGCCTCTTCATCCACTGTTTATGAAGCATTTCCCCCATTCCATAACAGTACAGCATCTCATAACAAATACATGTAGTGGCATTTAGTGTAGCATCAGCATACACGATCAGCACCTGATTTTTCTGTGTAGGCATGCATGACTAGTCTCGTCGTCTTTGCTGTGTATTTAGAATGGGTAAAAGAAGAACAGCAAGAATAAAACCTGGCATTCTTATTTTGAATCAGGGTATCAGTCTTACTTTGCTGCGATGGACTGAGAACTTCAACTACTACGTGCCTTTCTGAATCTTCAATTTTATGCAAAGAATAGGAAGTTAGTGTAGTGGGGAATTTCATCCCTGTTATTCTTCTAAATTTACGTGTACAACTCACATCCATGCAGTGCTAAGAAAGTATTTCACAAACCCTCCTGAACAGATGCAACTCATAAAATAGATCTCTACAGCTGACAGATTAACATATGCGCAGTGCTTAAAACGCACTGAACAATCCCAATCCTCTTTCTTACTCACACCTCAACGCACGCATATTTTTTTTGCAGAGATGAAGAGTCCTGCCAAAATGTGTAATGAGTGACACAGGATTAAAAGAAAAATTTTTCAGATTGTAGACTAAGCTCACAAAATCAAAGCAGAAAACGGTTCAGTTGCAAAGTAGTTGTAAAGCTCAATTACTCCAAGAAACCTGCTAACTAACAACTACTTTCTATAAGGATTTTGTTGAATTTACTATGTTGAATACATTTTTATTTATTGGTAACTATTCTCCCAGTGTAGTACTACTTCATTGTAGTTTCGGCCACTATCAAATACTTCTTGTTATACAGAATTTACGGGTACAGGCTTGAAATCTAGGTGACGAGACAGGAAAATCTGTAATTTGAAAAAATTTACCTTTAAAAATTAGATTATATGACAGCTACTCACCTCACACCCTGTGTGAGAAGTTCAACCCATTACGTCTGTTTGGCTA
Source organism: Dromas ardeola (assembly GCA_013398915.1). Lineage (NCBI taxonomy): Eukaryota > Metazoa > Chordata > Aves > Charadriiformes > Dromadidae > Dromas > Dromas ardeola. The sequence goes on along the minus strand of VYZM01007703.1, from coordinate 611,656 downwards.
ACTTCTACACCTTGCTCTTGCTAGTAAGTAATAATACTGTACGATTACAGGCTGTATGGCAGCTTATGGAACAACTGCGTTAGTCTAAGCTGAAAAAAAAAAGGAACTTCTGAGCTGAGAGTCTGAGGACCAGAATGGGAATTCCCTCATTTTTCCCTGGTACTGTATATGCACAGTTTTTAAGGTCTTATTAAGTGGCCGGACCTGAGTCCTGGACTGAACTCCCCAGTCCTAGACAGTGTAAAAGATCCTTTTTCTGATCATGACAGAGGAAGAAAGAGATGAAAAAATAAGGGCCAAAGTGAGATGAAAACAGACTTCGACATCTGTTGGTCTTAGGACCAAGATTAAACTAATTGTTTCATGTGCAGATTCATAGGGCCTTCATCCATTGTACCTATTCTGTCCTGACTCCACTGCAGCATTCACGGTAGCCGTTCCCACCACCGAGCACCGCCACAGCATGGACCAAGTTATCTTTCTGGGCATTCCACTGACCCAGAGCCAGCCAGGAACAAGAAGCGCTCGGGGCTGGCTCATCGCCTGGGTGCAATGGAAGTGTAACCACTGAGCAGGCTTCTTACTGCCAATCCAGCAGATTTACATACACCTTTCCATTAAAATACGCCAGTGGGAATCCAGAGCTAGATCTAATGACTTCAGGTGAAAATAAAGAAAGCTGTTACGTTCAGACCATTATTGTTCATGCTGCTTTGTGAATTTATTTCTTTAAATTTTCCACTTGTGCTCCTGCCAAGAGAGATCTATTAGACAGAAAGCAGCAAGAGTAAAACTTTATCATTTTGTTTCAAACTATAAAATAATTTACATCACATATTTTACTTACTTTTGTCTTTTTTTTTTTTTTTTTTTATAAGCCAAAANTTCTTTTGTCTTTTTTTTTTTTTTTTTTGAAACCACAAACATTCCAGCATCACACTGTAGGAATAAGAATAACAATAGAAAGCATAACCTTTTGCATAGTATTAAATGAACAGACAGAGTAAGTTCTTTATTTACAGTTATTGTCTAGATAAAAAAATTCATAAAAACAGATGAATGAACATATATTAATAACCCCTAGTGGGATGGATTGCCAATGTACCACTGTATTGTTGTCCACAAATCTCATGCTGCTAAGTACAGTACGTAGAGAGCGAGCATTTATATATTGCAGGGAATTTTAACAAACTGATCATTTTGGTTTTTGATCCATTGTTCCCATCACAGAGAGGTCAAGCAATAAAAGAAAGGAATTGTGATGCACGACTTGTAGTTGAAAGGTCATAGCTATTCTGCTTTAAAAAAAAAAAAAAAATCTATCATTTATCATATACATAAAGCACAGTCTCTGCTCACAAAAGCCCAAGTTTTCTATGCATCTCAGTTTATATATGTTTTACTATATATATACAGAATGCAGTGTTCATTTTCTTAACAGTTTTCAAGTCTGCAAATGGTACCTTAGGGAGGGGTACTCCTACAGGACAGTTTTAAAAAAAACGAAACCAAGAAAACATATGAAGAGTGTTTGAAAATAAAAAGGCAAAGAGTCAGTGTTAAGATGCTGAAAATAAATTGTTCCAGTATGAATAGCTTCTGTAGATGTTCAAGTCCAAAGCTAGAGGCTTCCCTGTAAATAGATAACACTTTTTTTTCTTCTGAATATGATATCCCAAATAGGCCATAGAAACCCAATACATGTTATACAAAGGTTAATCACCATATTTACAAAGCGAAGAACAATCCTGACTGAGTTTCAATCACTGTTGCTAGGAGTTAGCTAAAATAATTATGATTTCATGCTAGCTTTTTACTGTTAAGAAACGGGTCACACTATCTGTTGAAAAGAGAGTCGTGTATGCCTGCAAAGACCTGTTCTGTTGTTCAGTGAAAAGTTTGGATCAGATAGCGAACTAAGAGTTTGAGCCAAAAACATTCAAGCTTCTACACAGAAGTCCGGAAGCTGGCAATTCAAGCTGATCAGAGCTTTACCTGGCTGAATAGGCTTGATGCACCCTGAAAACATTTTAGTTCAGTCTGCAGTTTGGCCGTACGTTTAATCTTGTTTTGGACAGTTCTGGCTTGGTTTAGTTCTTGTGACTGCAGAGATGCACCACTTTATGAGCCAACTTTAAGACACCCAGTATTACCTTAACAAACCAATTTATCAAGCTAGTTTGAGAGTGTTTTTCAACACATCTGGCATAATCAATTCTGTAATTCAAAATGTCTTTTGCACTGTACAATTATGGAAAAGATCATATGCTGAAAAGTCTCCAAGCAAACTTTATATTAAATACAAAAATTATTTATGAAAAATCCGTGATCCACAAAGTGCTTAGCATTCAAGTGGTTGACATAGCAATTATATAAGCTCATAAATTTTAAGTTATCAGGGCTGTTACCATCTTGAAAAATATTTTTCACCCTCCATACTGCAGGTTTTCAAAATAGCTTTCTTCGTAGAAAGCTCAAGGTAAAATAACGTATTACTGTGATACAGTATACCTTGTGACTACAGGAAGACAAGCTTGGTAAAAAAAAAAAAAAAAAAATCACACAAAGCACATCTCAATATATAATTAATAAAGTTTCATTCAGACCTAGTAGTGCAGAAATTATATTTTTCTTTAAAAAAAAATCAAAGCAACAACCTACAGTGATTTTCATCCAAAATGCCAACAGCCCATACTTTGCAAGTAATAAGGAAATAAATGCCTAAATTACTAACTGAAAAGGATTAACACAATATATCACAATATTTTAACATTAGTTTTATCTCCATATAGACAAACCAAATATAACTTATTTTAAATTATATTTATAAACTCAACTCAGTTTCATATAGTATCTCTCTAAAAATATTTTTGGAAGCCATTGCCATATGTTTAAAGAATGAAATTGCCTCCATTATTGTATGTTGCACCAAAACAAACTCAAGCAGATTATCAGAGGGGAAAAAAAAAAAAAAAA
>VYZM01007703.1:540778-608672 GCA_013398915.1 Dromas ardeola | reverse complement strand
GGGGAAAAAAAAAAAAAAGAGAGAACCTGATCATTTTGATTTTTATTTGAAACAAAGGAAGCCTGTTTTACCTCCCTGTATATAGGATCACAATGCTACATCCAATGTGTTATATTTTGGCTTCTTTTGTTATTTACTAGCAGTATCTACATTATTTAACAAAAAAAAATAATCAGGCAGAAATCAGAACACGGTTGTAATAAAATATCCAGGGTGCGATATTACAGACGTTTTCAATGAGCTGAGCTGAGCCATTTTTATACTACTTCGGCAGGAAGTGCTTTCTTAACCCTACAAATAGTTAAGGATATTATCTACAGGNAAATAAGTTAAAATAGTCAGAGCAATTTGAGCAGAAACAAGGCAACATGCCAACAAAGAAACTTTATATATATATAACTATATATATAGAGATAGATATATACATATATATAATTAATTATGTATATACTTATATGTATATATCTCTATATATAGTCTCATAAATGTTTAAGTTCCTCTGTCCAACTGGTGCAAATCTACTGTGCAAGTTAAGCTTTGCAACTTCAAAAAAGTTATTTAAATTAATCTATACAATTGAGTCCATGCCACACAAGCATTTCAAAAAACTCACAGACCAGTGAATTGGATAAATAGCCTCAGAAAGAAGTCCTCTGCAGTTCCTGCTTAAGGAGGAAAAAAAAAAAAAAAAGGAAATAAAAAGAAACAAAAAGAGAGAAAGAAGGGCCAGAAGTGTACAGTACATTCATGCAGGAGGATTTTTTTTGTGTTTTTGTTTTTCTGAAAGGGAACAAGGGGGAGGGGAATGTAAATCAGCCATTCATTCTTTCCCCAAAACCATTGTGATCAACAATTCATTCACTTGTCTCAGAGTGAATAAGAGTTCAAACAGCTTTTCAGCCAGCAATGTTTTTAATATATATATTTATATATTTCGGTTGCTGTGGGTTTTTTTATTTTATTTTATTTTAATTTTTTTTGCAGTGACCTTTTCAGCTAAAGTGATGTCTCCAGGCTATGTATTGGGCTTCCTGGACTAGAAGAGGTAGCTGATTTACTTGTATCAGTTGTAAGATTTATTCCACTGTCGATAGCACTGTTGTTCTTGTTCAGCGAAGACGGTGGACTTGAGTTTTTCTTGAGAGCAGGGTCTTCTTCTAGGTCTGTGTCATCAATGAGTGGGATGTGGGGCTGGGAATCTTCTATCCTAAATTCAGGATGAGTCATAAAGTTGTGAATAGAGGTTCTAGATTCTGGTTTTTCTAAACCTTCATAGAGAGAGCTACGGAATGCCTTCACGACGCGGATCTGGGGGGAGAAAAGGAAAGAGGCATCAGAGGCAGCACCTTCAAAGGGCAACACTGTGTTAGAGAATACTTTGTGAAAAATGTAGCATATGGTTAGGGCAGTGCAGGCAGCTGAAGTCCATAGTCTCTGGATGTTATATGCATAAACGAGTGGCTCAGTTATGTGCATTTTGAATATCTGTATCAACTGCAATATTAAAATAAATCAAGTTTAAAGCCATCAAAGAACTGATGGGAAGTACTGGTTAAAGAAAGCGAACATCCACTCGTGTGGTACATCCCTAGTAAAAGACAAGCCATGTTAATTGTAATGCAAATGTAAAACCATGCATGTTGATAGTTTTGCAGTGAGTAAGTAGAAAGGCTTTTTTAATTAAAAAAGTCTCTTTTGTATTGTTAAAAAACCATTACACATAACATATCACACTTCACAAACAGAAAAGCACAGAACACAGACACAGTTGGATGGGTACGTATGAGACACACACAGGAGCCAAGTGTAAAAACTATACGTAATACCAATGTTTTAAAGCAAAATCGAAATGAATGCAGCCAAGAGCACAAAAAGCCAAGCAGACAAAGTACTAAGCATAATCATGCTACCACAGGGGGAAAAAAAAAATGAAATCACAGTTACCACATGAACAGAGATAACTTGCACACAACAACTACACTTGGAAGCCTGGATAATGTGAACATAGTATTGTTGAACCAACTTTTATTTTTCCTTCATGCATATGTGAGGTAAACACTCGAGTATAGACCCACTGTTCTAGCCATTTAACTTTTTAATGTATATATATAAAAAACATGTAATAAAATAATGTATTGATTGTTGGGTTGAATTGAATTACATTGTTAAACAGCAAGCTCTTTCGTTTTCTGTGTCTCAGTTGTAAAACTGTAAAGTTAAATGCTGAAAGCGACACAATTTATGCCATATATGCAGTCTTTAAACTAGGTCGGCTGACTTAACGCCAGGGACGCTCTAATGCCCTTAACCACCTGACAGTAGGAACACAGGTGAAAAAGAACTACAAGACTCAGCCCATTAGACTGTCGGGAACAGTGCAAATTGCTCTCCCAGTAGGAAATGAGAGGAACAGAGTGAGGAGCATTGCAGAGCGGGGACACTGAGTCCTCTGTGGGTGGGCAAAGGGAGGGATGCTCTCTACATCCCAGTGACCTACCAGTTCTGAAAAGAAGTGAAGGGTTGTGCTGGTTTACTGCTGAAAAAAACAACTTTTTGGAAGGGGGTGAGGGGGCAGAGAGGAAAAAACAGAATGGCAAAACGTGATCTGTTGGGAAATGTTTTATGACTAAGTATGAGTTCTATCCTTCTACTTCCATGTAGTCCATGAGCGAATTTTTAGCATTTCTTAAGAGGGGAGACCAAAACACAGGCAGAGGCAGAAAAGGTGCAAGCAGGCGTTGTGAAAGCTTCTCCACACACATTTGAAATGGCTCGGTGGTTGGTATGTGTATCTTTTTACATGTATAATATGCTGCACATTACCGGTTGGCCTAATACACCGCTAATTTGTAAAGCTTTAATTCCTCTTTCAACTAGCAGGCTGCATTTTAGTAGTGGCATGGGGTCACAGTGTTACAACTGTGGGATCTAGCTGATCCTGTCGCTGGAGTTGCCCAAGCTGCACAAAATTTCAGCACATTTGGGAAAATGGCTGACTTGTATTTTCATCTCTTTGACCTTTGTCCTTGTTTATATTCTCTCATTTGGATATTCATCATCTTTCAAAAATCCTAATAGCAGGACAAAGTCGTGCCATCTTCAGATATATTGCCTTTGGTCAGTCCAAATACTCTCCCTTCTCTGTACGCAGACATTTGGTAACAGCAGAGCACAGCAGAGAAGGGGGTTCACGTGACTGCTTAGCCCAGAATGAGGACTGGCATGGTACAGAACGTCTTGTCCAGATCTTGGGATACTAGAAGATTTTAGGAGGCTGGGAGAGGTGCAAGACAAGAGGAAGATAAAAAGAATAAATTTTACACGCTACAATCATATAGTGTACCTAGCTCCTCCTTGAATGAGCACCTGGAATTATAAACCAGGGTTTTACAAGAGCTGAATCTCTTTGAGTTGTGCTGGGCTATGTGATGGTTCTGTATAGTGAACAAAGAGACAGGGCAAAGAGATTCATTTGCATTACTAAAGACAGGATTTGAACTAATGGAGAGGAGGTGACATATTAATTCCCTCATTATCCATGCCCTTCTATCTTGGATTTTAAAATGCAAAGTAATTAGTCTAAACAATGAAAAAAATAATGTCTTTTCAAGGCAATCTTACTATATTGTCCTATTTTAAACCAGGAAACTTCTTCTAATATGCTTACTTTATAGTATGGGCTGATAAAGCGACATTTTCTGCAAAGCTACCTATTATTTCTGCCATCTAAATAAAAGTAACAGTCATTCAGTTGCAGCTGTTTGCTATATCTTACTAACAAAATAATTTCATTCTCTTGAATACAGCCACTTCTTACTGCATAGATTTCGGTTCTACTATTCTTTTTAATAAAGGTAAAGTAAATTTTTACTTAAATAAAAAGGTTTGCAACTTGATACTATGCTTCACCAGATCCAGCAGAATCCAATGAAAGCAAAGCTTTTCTTCAAGTCGCACAATCTGTACTTACGCCTCTATGGGTTAGCCAGGGAGGAACATTTCAATTTACGAGGCTCCAAGATCCATAGTAGGGAAAGCATCTACAGTGCATTTAACACCAAAATTTGGCATCTAATTTGTATTTGATACCAAGCTTTTAGACAATCTAGCTCGCTGACTAACATCTTAAACAGCTGAGGGAAAACTTCAGCTTTAGGTTGTATTTGAAAGTCAGTTACGAGAACCTGCCTGCCCTGGCTGAAGCTGGTACTCTGCAGTGACTGCTTGAGCTAATGATCCATTGAAAGAAAACACTACACTGACATCTTTTGCTTACATGTGGTCACACAACAATCTGAAGATACAATTGCAGAATGTACAATCAGCCAGCAGTCATACCGCTTTGTGTGAAGATCTGTGGCAAACTTTTGGCATGGACTGTTTGAGTCTTGCAGGAATATTTACATGTTACTAGAATGGCTTCTACTTGTTCATAGTCACCTCTACTGGAAATACTAGCTTAGAACTAGTTCAGATCTGCTGATACACAAAGTAGTTAATCTTCTCACCACAATAGTAATGTAAAGGCCAAACTTGGGCAAATCTCTAAAGCTCAGAATACATAAAGTTGGCTTTCTAGTAAGTTTTCTTCACTAAGAAACTGTAGAAAATTACCTTCTTTTCTTAAAATTTCTCTACAGTTTGAGAGTTTAAAATACTCTACAGTATATATGTTTTCCATTAATTTGTCACTTAAGGAGAAACTCCCTCCCCAACTTTAAATTTTGCATATTTAGCTTGGCATCCAGAAGAAAATTTTATTTTTTTAGTGTCACACTTCATTCAGTGACAGAATTTCTGCATTACAATATAATTCGAAATCTTGTTCATAGTCTGTCCCCCAATGCATCAAATTACTGCTTACAGGAACGTAACTTGTTTCTTTCATTATGTTAGTGGAAACAAAGGTATAGGGTCTGTTGGATACAAATGGTGCCATTTTAATTTATATATAATAATACTGGCATATTTAAGCTAAGAACTAAAAAATATTCTTTACACAGAGTTACATGGCCCAACAGCAACAGATTCTTTTAATACATGCTTAAGTTCAAGATTTGATATAATATCTGGTTTAAAAATGTTGAGGGGCTCTGCTGAAGCAAAGCCCACATTACTTTTTCTTTAAGCTAAAATAAAGCGGATGAACTTCATATAATGTTATGGTTGTACAGCATGTAAAAGCAGGGACATACCCATGATGGATAGAACCCAGAAAGTGTTGGTTTAGTATGAACTATGTAGAGTTCACGTAATGGTATTTCTTTATGATACTGACAATGCCAAGGGAAGACAAACAGTGTGATACAGCTCCCTTTTCTCACAGTAATGGAGACAACAGAAAAAAATGAACTGCTTTTAAACAAAAGACTGTGGGGACAACACTTCAGGACATTTTTGACATTGCTCTAAGTTTCCACTTCTTTCTTCTCTGTAGCTGTAATAGAAAAAACTCTTCAGTTTCATCCCACCTTGAAAGTTAGATTTATTATACTGCATCAGGCAAGAAAAATAAAAAGAAATAGAATTTTAGATGCTACAAATTTTTCCCATCAGAATAAAAAGATGAAGTTCAGAATCTCACTCCTAAGTACAACACTCTAGGCAAAATACACAAGGCCTGATAAGCATCATCAGATGTACTGTGGTTGGTAGTGTGTGGGCTTATACTCGAATGTTTACCTGGCTTCATGTAAGCCAAGTATCTTGAGTTTGGTTCACATTCATTTCAGGCTCAAGGTTAAAGACTCACAACCTCTTTTTATTTCACTCTCTCCTGCTGAACCCTTTTGTCCAATGTTCTCTAGCCCTCTGGGAAAACAAACACATTTAATATTCAGACAGTAGAGAGTAGGGCACTGCAAAAGCAAATAAATTCAATACTGAAAGATCAGTAAGGTGATTAGTATAAAATTGTAAACAAGTGGTCAATTTTGCAAAGAGATGCCAACTCTTATGTGTAACTGATACTATTCTATATCAAGACTATAGCTATACAAAGGTAAATGAGTTTGGTCAAGTACTATTGCATATATAAAGCTTTGAAATAGAAGGCATATCTTCAGTATATTTGGGTTTGTCTATTTTTATTCATCTCGGTTTTAAGTGAGTAAAATCAGATTAGCTATCCACAGGAGGAGATATTGTTTGTATTGGAGTCACCGGTAAATGTTGTGGCTAGTATGTTCTGTTTATAAAATAAACAAAAAATTTTAGAAAAATTGTAATTTCTAGGCTTCTGCTTTAATGAGTGAAACAGATACATAACATTGTCTGTGCTAGTCTCTTTCTACATAAATATGCAGTAAATCCAGTAAGTGCTGCTGAAAAGTCAAACCACATGTAGCAAGAGGAAAACAGAATACCTACATATCCTGGGAAATCCTCAGGCCTGACTCTCATTTCACAAGAGGTTCACATGGCTATTATTCCACTGAATTTTAAAGCATGAGATCAGAACCATTTGCAGGTCTTCCACTTTCCATAGCATATCTCCTTTATTACAGGATTGTTGCAAAATTATGGAGTCTGACATTTTTGTATCAGATTTAAGTTTAAATATATTATACAATCCTTTTAAAGAATGTGTTTCTGCGTTAGGAGTCTAAACCTTCTTGCCATGCCATATCTCCAGTTGAGGACTTGGTTTTATATTTAGACTTTAAACCTAGTTAGTTTCCCTACAGGGAAGATACACAGAAGCTGATTTTGATCTTACATATCCCAGCAGGATTGTGAAATCTTGGTTATAACCAGTGGGAGCTTCTAAGCTTTAGTATGGTATCTCTGTCTCTATCGGGTGATAGTTTAACAATGTTCCAAAATGGTGTAACTTTTATAAACGTAATTTTAGATGTGGACTTTGTTTAAAGTCATGTTCTGCTTGTTCCATTTCCTCCTGTGATAGTTATACCACGGTGCCACAGAAAGCAACTGACATTTTCACTAAGGCCAGTAAGCCCACTTGACTTGGTCTATGATCTGAATATAGATCAATATGGGACAGTACTCTTTGCCTTAACAGTTATTAAAATACAACTTTTTTTTTTCAGAGTTTTTTTTCCATTTTTCTTCATGAGAAAATCTGATCCAAACTTAAGTTTTAGTTGTAAAGTCAGTCCAGCTGAATGATGATTACATTCATCGGAAACTAAATATGTAAGGATATAGAAAAGCAAAAGCTGCTGGAACAGTATATAACTTTTCTTGATACAAAAAAAATCTGATTTTCATACACGACAGATTACAAATAGATAACTAAGCTCTCTCTTTAACATTATCTATTGGTAAATGGACTGTAACACGCATGAGAATTAAGCGTGCTGAATGTTTTATGTTAGTTTGTCACAATTTGCAGATGCTTATGCCCTTGTGCTACCTCCAAGGCAAGCGTTGCATGTGTAAAGAAAGCTTCTACCTATAAGTGAGTTTCTTGGTGAGTCTGATAAATGTCAACTACTTTTTAATTAAAGGGAGAATGAAAAAAGTTGGTTTTCCATGCAAATTAGCCCCACCTCTGAAGATCGTAGCCCCCTCCAAAAAGCGAATCAGAGCAAAAATACAGCCTTAAGGGTGCTATGCTCTTCTTTTTCTTGAAAACACTTTTTAAAAACCGACCAAACAACCAAACCAAAAAAAAAAACCCAAAACCTCCAGAGATCTGTATGATGGAAAAATACTTCTGAGAATATTTTGTGATTGTTTGGTAATGTTTTAGTTGGCTGCTATAAAAATTGGAGTCATCACTGTGTATTTTTTCCTGTGCAATCCCTGTTAAGTGGCTTGTTTGAGGCCACTGTTGCTAGAGTTAATATAATAAAACATTTTAAGTGATTCCATGAAATACTCACTTCTAAATATCTCAGACAAAAATGACAGACCTCAACAGAACAAAGAAAAGGGAATCTGCAAAATCAGAAACTACAGCAGATTCACGATTTGGGAGGTTGCCTTTCGGTGGGTTTGGTTTTGTTTGCCTGTTGTTCCCCCAACGCTTCCTACACTTAACAATATTTTTTAATTATAATATTTTACGAAAGAAAGGATTTTTTTTTGGTAAGGGACCTGCAGTTGCTGGCTGCTTCCACTTATGAACAGCATTAACTATATATGAGAGTGGAAGGAAGGAGGAAGAGCAAGTACAAAGAGATATTAAATGTGCACCTTTCTTGGAAAATTTGAAACCATGTTCTTTTGAAAGAGTTACCCACTGATAATAAAACACCTGAAAACTAGATATAAACAGATTCGGATAAAGAATCACTTGTTTACTTTGTGTACAGTCAGATCTACTCATCCTCTACCTAATTAACCAATGTAGCAGCAAAGGCTTTAAGCATATACTTAATTTTAAGCAAAAGCTAACATTTTGTGTTACTAATTCTGAGCTTCAGAAGTAAAAAAGATGCTCCATTGCACCACTGGATCCGATTTTGTTTCCCCAAAATAAAACGTAGAAAGAAATGCATGTAAAATATATATCCATCAATGCTGCTAAGGGACAGCAAAATTTTTCAAGAGAGGTAAGAGATTCATAATACGGACCGCGCTGTTATCAATTAATGCTGACGTCCAGAAATGTGTAATTTGTTATTGGCAAAACCACCATGACAGCTAAAAATATCAACATAACTAGGGGAACTTTAGTACTGTCATAAATATTCCTATGTATAAATTACTTTTAATTAAGGTATTCCACAACCCTATTAAAGATTTGAATGTGCCATATTCATGAATAGCTGAAAATTTCAGGTAATAACTTGCTAACCTGCTTCACAGACTACTGTAGACGTGGCTGCATCTGACAGGCAGATTTCTTTTTAAGCATGCACAAACCTTTGAATCAAACATTTATCTGCCCCAAAATACTAGAAAAAGTGCATTTTTTAAAAATTCCAAAATGTTGTTATAAATCTGCAGATGAAATCTCACAGATTGGTGAGATGTCACAATGGACTACATATTAAAAAGCTATACAACTACTAAAGAGCTGCATAAATGCTCCGTTAAATTAGACTTACATATTCTTATTGACAGAGCACCGTGTGATGCTTGTATTTTTTATCAAGTATTGGTATCAGAACCTCTGCATTCTGGGCACCCAAAACGGCACCTGTAATATCCCGATCGTTGCAACATGCTGAGCACCATTTCTCTGCAAATGAACCTTCCTGACAGTATCTCCTATTGGGCCCTTTCACGTATTACAGCTTTTTGTCTTTGTTATACCCTTAACGTTTTCTCTTGATACTCCCCATAATATATCTCCATATGCAAGATTTTTAAGATTCCTGAAGAGAGGGAAAGGCTTCGAAACCAGAGGGACAATTGTCCCGTTATCCCCTCCCACCTCCGAGGAAGAGGGTAATAATTTAGGGTTTAATTCATTCTGAGCAGCTAAGAGGAAAGATGTCAGTCCTGTCCCACCACATACATTTTAAGCAAGGAACTGAAAAGTAGACCTTAGGGGTGCATTTTGCAACTGAAATTTTCTCAGAAAATGCCAATTCACAAGAGCATACTCCATTTCTATGAAATTTGGATTGGGAGAGGTTTTCCAGATTCTGGAAGATGAACAACCAACTATAAATACCCAATTGAAAAATAAACCCAATTTTTTTTCTTTGCTTTTTCACTATCATGCATTAGGTTTATGCCATTGTATTAATAAATCAAAACATTCCCGAAGGGCCAGGGGAAGGGCTAGGGAAGCACACCCTGGTTTGATACTAAACAGACATTCTAGCGCAGTAATAAAATACTAACAGTCCAGAATAACCACTTTAAAAGGCCCAAACTTTAATTGTCTTCTGCTACGGAGATACATATCTCTGGGTAGCTTAACGAATAAATCATATGGTTTTTATTTTACTGAATAAATACGCTCATAACCGATGAGCTCCATAGACCTGTTTCATTTTTCCAAATAAACAGAGACACCAAAGACTGTAGCAGATGATGCTTCCTCCTATTAATTAACTTCAGCCCATAGCCTAGGAAGGCCTTTGTCAAGACACAAGACTATTCGGTTCTTAGTTGCTTTGCTGCAATGGAGAGAAGAGAGGGAAGATAAATGGTCTGTTTTAGTTGTATCACATCTGTCCTTTCAGAGTGCTGGCTACAGGGTGTTATTTGAAACATTCACCACAGCAGAACGAGTTGCGCTCTGTTTTCTGCTGAAATGTAGAAATGTTATTACGGGAACCTGTTCCCTGGATGAAAGGCTGGTTTGTGCGTGGTGCTTTGTGTCCTGCTCAGGGTGGAAATGAGGGCAGCTGGGCCACGAGTTCTCAGAAGCAGGTTACAGTGCCGGTGGCACAGCAGGGGTCTTTGCTTCTCCCCTGACACAGCTGGGGCTGGTGCAGTAAACGTTAGCCGGCCAAACGGCTGCCAAAAAATGACAGCAAAAGATACACATTTTCCCCAGGCAGCAACTGTCGAAGTTGGAACCTTAACAGCTCTTTGGGTTCTTAGCAAAAGCAAACTTTCTGCTTTGACTTTTAATTCCAACAAAACTTCTAATGCGTGTCTAAAACTTTATGCTTCGCGTTCACATACTGAGGGGGTTTGCACTCAAACTCAATGGAAAGGTCAGGCTTCCGTCTTTTGTCTGGGAGTTCTGGAATTTCCCTTCCTTCCCTTGTCTGCCTTCCCTCTCTCTGTTGGCCAGGCAGACGAGACTGGTTCTTGTCTGTTTGGCCAACTTTTCACTAAAACTTGCATAAGGAATATATGGCATTATTTTGTAAAGAAAGTGACAAACGCGTAAACTAAGTTCTATAAATTTAAATATTCTTTTAATGCTGGCTGTGCTGTGAAACAAAATAGCTACTTATGCTCCTGAATAAATAAAAATAAAAAACCAAAGTTAGATCTGTAAGAGTCTTCCTGAGCAACTGGAATTTTACTGTTAGAGAAGCAGCCCTTTTTTATTCACTTCACTACTACTTCACTAGATGCTTTGTTTGCACGTGAAAGAAAGTTGTGTCGGTATTTCAGTGTTTAGAAACCTGCTTCTTCTAACAAATAAATTTGTTACCACATTTATTTTGTTATTTCAACACTGTCCTTTAACTTGTCTAGCTCCCTCCTTCCTTAATGCTTAGCTCCCGGTCAATTTAGAGATAACAGATCTATCCTTTCACCATCCTTGTAAAACTTAATCCCTCAGGCTTGCATCACAAACCAGACTCTCTGTTTCCTTGTTCCTTCCTGTACCTGTACAAATTAGAGTACATCTTTCCTGGACACGAGTGACCTATATATTACACACGGTCTTCCAGATGGAATGATCTTTTAGCTGACAACCTGTATTGCTTAATATATTTGTAGAATCGTTTAAAGTACTTATTTTATAAGCAGTAGAAAATATATCGAATGAGAGTGAGAAAACATGACACTAAAGCCTCAAATAAAATCAGAATCTCCATATGCTGTATAAGAAAAATGACTAGAAATTCCTGTCCTAACAGTAAGCTAACAAAACTTGCAATGAATCATGGAGAGTATCTACTGTACACAAAGTACTCATTGTTTTGTGTTTCTGGGTATGTGTAAACTAATAAACATAGCAGGACAAAATGGGAAAGGGCAAAGTAGCTTAGTCTCAAATGACCGCTACGTAAGTTGGCATCTCTGTAGGTCTGATGCATTAAGAATACACACTCACGCCCAGCCGCAGCAGCAGAGGTGCTGGTAGGAGAGGAAAGAGCATTGGATAACGATACGTGACTAGGGCTAGAAATATTGGTTACATCCTGGGTCTGGCTTGTGACGGAGGACTGTCTCCTTAGAGCCCCCTGAAAGGAAGTGCCACTCTTGAAAGTATTGACTACTTCGATCTGTAATGGAGGAAAGAATGAGACAAGTTGCTTAAAGTATGGATACAGTTGCATAACTGACAGGAATAATAATGAAAAACAATAAATCGACCGTGCACACAGTTTTACTTCCATTGAAACAAAGACTTTTAAGTGTTGCTTTTAATGTTTTTAGATATGAAATGATCCAAATTTTCCGCCTGGATAAAATGAAACAGCTCCATAGGAGGTAGCGGAGCTGCATCAGCTTAAATAACTAGAAGATTTGAAATAACAATCTTTACAATTTAATTCATTTTATTTATATGTAAATAAACTAAATAAAACTGGAATACTTGATATAACTAATATCCACTTTTTCCTACTGAGACTAAAATTACTTTGTTATTGCTCTCTAGGTGTTCTTCCAGAGGCAGGAAAATTCAGTCACTTAACTGGAATTTGCAGGGGGGAGAGGGGGTGGGGACGACACCCAACCAAACCAAAAAAACCTTTAAAACATACAAAATAGGACTCCATTTTGTCTACAAAAACAAGACTGTCAGTATACCAGCTTGATAAAATACAAAGTGTTCCAATATCTTATCTGAATTTTTCTATAATGAAAGTTTATATAAATTAAGCATAGTGATAATGAGTATTGGTCTTTTGTAACTACAGATTTTAAAATAATAATATTTTATCTTATACAGCGTGCTTAAAATCATAGAGAAAATGATGTGGAACTGGATTGACTTCTGCAGCAAACAACATTACAATTTTCTGCTTGTTATTTTCATATGTCTATTGTAGGCACTGTTTGATATATCCATCCTGAATACCTATCCGGAGTGCTTTATTCATCGCCACAGAAGATGAGTTAAAAAACAGCTGAGTATTTCAAGGCATTCTTTGTCACCAGTATAACCCAATAAAAAGCAGGCTTTGTGTAGAAATGTAAAGCTAGGGACCGGCAGTAGATAATAGCAAGGAATAAATATACGCTACAAATCCCTACACACCAAAATGTCCTCTCTGTTACATTAGTACAACCACAACATGACAAAGCAGCAGTAGTTGTATCAAACGAAGAATTCACCCAACTACTTATTTGAAGTAACCCACTGTTACCAGATTTGTGTCGTGTAACCCAGATTTCTGAAGATACACAGCCTAGAAAGTAGTTGGGAGAAGGTAGCGTGGTATATTCATCAATTAAAACAGCACAAATCTTGGTGCAAGCCCTCCTAAATTGTACAAGTTGAAAGCGTTATAATAAATTGGCTAACATTTTCTGCTGAGGTCAGTCTTGGGAATGAAAAAATTCATACGGCTTCATCTTTAATGGTATGGATGTATCCCCTCCCATAATCTTATCTTTGGTCATCATTGTTTATTTTCCTGCATACTTTTCAGGGAATAATCATATCAGTGTAGCCAGCTGTAAAACGGATCAAAGGTTACTGCCGTAAAATTGTCATGCTGAACTACGTAAAAACTATACAAACATGAAATAGCTGATTTGTTCACTGACACACTGTTCGAGAGTCCTGTTCACAACATCCATTTAAATATGCGCACACTAATAGATGTGCAGTATTTAGCAGTTGTCACAACATTTTACGGCTCTGCTCTCAGTGTTTTCTGCAGCAGACTTATTTTGAATTACATATCCAGTACAAATATCACAGTAAAAAAATACAGTATGAGGTGAGTTAGCATATGGAGTAGGGGTACAAATAAATCATTAGCTAAGGTTCACACTGGCATCTAGAAGAAAACATATGGCTCAAACCATTGGTTATACAGGAAGGCATACTAAATACTCACCTGAAATGTTCACTGTACAAAAGGAGAATTAAATACAGATCTTGGGTTTTCATGATCTAACACTGGTGATAGAGCACTCTTCAAGAGAGACCATTCAAAAAAGATTTTAAAGACCTACTGAGAGCATGAAATGCGGATCACCTTGGAAGACACAGATGATAAATCCTAAGCCAAAAGGCATCTCTAGAAGTACAAATGTCTTCCTGATAAACTGAAAGACTTTAGTATAAGAGTGAAAAGATAAGGGAAGATCTGTATTTAACAGTTTCTCCAGAGAAAAGAATTACAGGTGTGTAATTTACACGTTCTCCTGAAGAAAGCAACCACAGATCTTCATGAATGTAATTCATAGGGGAGAGGATGAAAACCTTTTCAGACTCTTAAAAGCTGACCGTACAGGGCTGTGTTCTGCCTGAAGCCAAGAAAGAAGAGAAGAACTTGGCCCACCCAAAGGAAAAAGAGTTCCCGAGAATAAATAAATAAATAATGCATTTTAAATTAAGATGTAATTTTTTAATTACAAAAGAATGCATTCACAGAATCACAGAATACTAGAACGCGTTGGGTTGGAAGGGACCTTTAAAGGTCATCTAGTCCAACCCCCCTGCAGTCAGCAGGGACATCTTCGACTAGATCAGAATTCATTTAGAACAATTCAAATTGCTAAAAAGGAGAAAGTAAATGGTAAGTCATATATTATGAGAAGTTTGAAAAATTTCCAACAAAATATAGGATGTAATGATATCTGATTATAAGCCTTCAGGTTTACCGTCCTACATTTCAAGCTTATTTGTAAGGTTGGAATTTTTCATCTCTCATTTTTCTGCATGTTCTATACTCTAGAAGATCCATATTTTTGAGGTATGCACAGCTAATAAAAATCCTGTACTAGCAGAACAAACATTTTTCTAATGTTTAACACAGAACATATTTCCAAGAAGAATTTCTGTTGTCATTAATGTTAACAAGACCCAGGTCTCATTTCACCTACTCTCTAACCAAGATATTCTTTAAAAACAAAACAAAAAATCAAAAAAAACACAAAACAAAAAGACAACCAAAACCTAAAAAACTTTTCTGCATGAAATAAAACAGTTTCCATTCCACTGGGCTACTGCGATGTTTTCTATATTATAATCCATATGGAAAGCCATAAAATGAGGTGCCAACTTTCTATCTATCTTCAAAACCACTTGCCAGGAGTGACTTTCATTGCTATGTGGTTTGCATTGGTTCAAGGGAAAAGGTTTAATGCAGAGAGGAAGGGAAAGAAAATGCAGCACAGCACATTTATGTATTTTTTAGTATCTAAAGAGGAATTAGCTCTTTTCAGTAGCAATTAACATGGTACCTGTATATTTTTCTGTTACATTTCTAGACATTTATTTCCCACCTTAAGCAGATAAAGCAAACTGAATTACGGGATGAATGAAGCAACGGAGGAAAGAATCAGGCTCAGTGTTCTAAAAATCTGACATGTAGCTTGAAAGTTTTCCAATCTCCACACTTCACAATTTTTCCATACTAAAATGTGAGGTAACTAAAGAAACTATTCGATATACAATTAAAAAAGATGCAATGATTTTTGGTTGTTACTCAGATTACACAGTTTTGCCTGAAGGTGAACTTGCTAAACTTTCCAAAGGCTGTTAGATCTGCCAAGATGGCATGATGAGTCTTCTCTCAACAATTTATTCCTTTAGAAGGAAGGATTTGTGAGAACTGCAACAAAGACTTGGAAAAAATTGCTGAAAACTAGCAGAGGCTGAAAAGCCCTATAATTTAAGACCACCTTTATATCTTTCTGAAACTTGCAAAACTAGGATGAGTCATTTGTGAAACTTCACGTTACTGGTCTTCTGAGAGAGCTATCCTGTAAGGAAACACCTCCATTCAGAGGAGAACAAGCATCCAATCCAGAGAAGCCCTACAGTATATTTATAAGACAACAAAATACCTAAATGAACAAAAGAAAATCAGAAGTAGAGAGCCAGTCTCTTTGACTTAGTTACGTGCATTTTTCATATACCTTTCTTTAAAGTAAATTCATGCATGTCTTCATAGAAATATTTGTGACGTTTCAGTATGAAGAATCAGCAGTGGAAGTCCTGTCTCTGGTGTCTACGTTTGAATCCTCTATTTTGAGAGAGGGTGCGAAAAAGAAAAAAAAGGTCTTTAGTGCTGCACAGCTTTTGTCAGCTTTCATGAGTTTTTATGGGAGCATTACAAGGGAGATATGCCAGTTATCTGAAAAAAAACCCCTATCTTAGATTCTTTGTAAGTGTTTTAGGAGTGAAGGCTTTTGTTGAGTGCTGTGGCTGTCTGTCCAATGACGACTGAATAGAAAATAATCCAAAATAAAGATAAACTAATATACAGCACAAGTGTATGATAGTGGAAACTGGTCTTGTTAGGATTTGAATGCTCAATCTAGTTGTGAGAGAGTCTAGAGTTTATTCCTAATCTTACTGTCATCCTCATATATATATAAAGTGAGGGGATGCTCTACCTTCTTCTTCCGTATCTCCAGAAGTGCATTAGACATCAGAGGATTCTTGCAAATCCTCCAGCTCCCCAAGGATGCTACAGACATCCTCATCTTCTTCCATCAACTCTTCTTTAGCTGGCTTCCTGAGAAATGTAGTACAAGTGTATGAATTCATTTGGATGGGCCATAACACATAGCGCATCAAAATGCACTCAACTCAAGGTCCATCCAAAAATGGATCTAATTTGACCTGCATGTAAGTTCATCACTCTCCAGTAGACACCTTGGAACTCTTTTTGAATCTGTTGGCCCCATTTCCTTTTTTCATTATCATTCCACAGATATGAAATGGATGTAAAAATCAAAGTCACTGAATAAAAACAATGAGAAAAAAAAAAAAAAATCACAGAGGCCTCTTGGCAGGAGAGCAACAATACATCCTACCGAAGACATTTCTACAACTAAGAGCAGAAAGGAAACGAAGAAGATTGATGTTAGCAAAGAAATATAATTAATGTTCATTTTGTTTTAAATAGTATAGAAGAATAATAATTTATCTGTGAATTAAGTGGACAAAGATATGCAGAAGAACTAAGCGCTACCTCTCAGACTAGAAAAAGAACTGTAAGGATGTAATTTGCTTTTTTGTGCTTGTAGTTGTTTACACTCACCACAACCAGAAAGACATCCTGACAGAAATGCCAACAGGCAACACTCCTCCTATAGCCATCAGGAAGAAAAGAACGCACATTTAGAAGCCATCTTTTCATAAAGACCACGATTTGCTGGGCACCTGTTTGTCACCTTTAGACTGTGACAATTTGAATTTTCTCTAATGATGAGCGCTCCTGACTCAACAGAGTCAAGACACACAACCCCAAAGCTGAAGATCCGTATTTAATTACTTACCACAGAACCGTGGGAATTTGCCCAGACCCAGTTTCCACCCTCTTTCTTTTTTGCTCTGTGGATGCACTAGAGAGACCTAACTGTCCTAGTTTCAGTTAACTGCCTTCCCGCACTTTTCTCTAAAATGCATGGCTGCATCTCTTTCTCCAGAAAAAAATGTATTAATTTTTAGATGGAAATAGGGAGAGTAGACTGTTTATCTCGAATGAAGACAAAATCTTCTGAGATAAAAACGTTCTTTAAAAGATACTTTAAAGAAAAAATATTTTTCTTAATCATTCATCTCTTTTTCTTGTAAGCATGATGTAAAACGTTCACATCTGATATGGCAAGTACATATCTGTCTTTCAGAGCTGCTGTTTTCTGCAAGCTGGCACAAATACTTGATCTTAGAAAGACCAAGTAGAGAGCACTAGAGTGCTATAAAATATGCTACTTCACTGCAATGAAAAAGGCAAAATAGTTCAAATAATTTTTTTTTAGCAATACAGGACAAATTTTACTAGTTATCCTAATCTATACTATATGTAGCACGATGATTCAGTGCAAATATTTAGCATATTAAAAAATGCCATGGATTGTTGTATTTAGCAGCAGTTGAGGTTTTTTAAAATAAAAAGATAGATATTTCTAAGAAGTCATTCATAGTAGCCAACACATACATTTGAATATTTAATGGATGCTTAGGCCCTTACTACTAAAAATAAATCCAGACCCACATTTTTCATTACCTAATAGGAAAGAAAATAAATACCTTTTAATCATGATATATACGGTAGTGCCAGAACAGAAAAGATTTTTTGTTATCAAATGGTACTTTATACTTTAGACTCAACAATTAAAATGATTCTGTTAATGCAGAAGTGGCAGCAACAATATATTTTTGACAATATAAACCAGTATGTTATAGAAAGCCTTCATAACATTTTGCTAGCCATTGCCACAGCTAGCATTGTCCATGTAGCACTATTTTATGAGCCATCATCACTGAAGTCAAAAAGAATGTCCATTCACAGTAATCTCAAAAAAACCATTCCTATTTTTGCATATTGCCATTTTATAATCTTTCACTTTATCTCTTCTGCTATACACACCCCCCTTTGTTCAGTTCACCTCTTCTACTATTGCATGTGTTCCTCCTTTGAAAACAGAAAAGCAATGAACGAGTACCATCGTTCACACACAAACTCTCTGTGGCTTTCCTTGTAACATTACCTTGCCTTGATCAAAGATTAAGCATTTATTTTCTAGACTGTGCGGGCGTTTACTATTAGCGTACCTGGGTTTGGATTCTGTTGAGCCCTCTGAACCAGAGAATTTGTCCACGTCGAAGTTCTCTCTCTGCATGATCAATTTCTTCAACATCTTCATTGAGTTCTTCTTCAGGGACCTCCTCCTTCTCAGTGAGCCTCCCTGCCTCCTTTAAAAACTTTAGCCTACTTGTTGGGATGGTTGCAATGACCTAAAATTATAAAAAAGTACTGAAAACATAAACCTCATTCAATAACAATGTGCTAGTACGTGCTAGTATATGTGCTAGTATAATGAAGTGCTAATTACAAAAGAACACTGATGCTTTAATGAGATCTATAAACTTTTAGAAAAACTAAGATAAGCATATTCACGATATTACTTTACATTTATGTAACTCCGTTTTAGTCCGAAAATACTTAGCTTACTGTGTAAACAGTCAGCATTACTTCATCGCTAAACAACATTGGCAATAGGCAGCTATGGAGCAAGTTTAAGGCTGGAAAAAATGTTTGTCCTTTCTCAAAAACCTAGAAGAGGATGTAAGTATTTGAATGTAATGAGTTAAAAAAAAAAAAAACCTAGCACAACTGTTATTTCTGCAATTAGAGTTTGGGTATTTTTAATGACTGTAATAATCTAATGGATGTTAATGCCAGCTGAAAATTAGGTGCATCTCGTGCTTATAAATCATCTCACACTACTTCGGTTCACGTATTCAGCTTCCCTTTGTTTCGGCAAGTTGGAATTCTGTTCTCAGCATTTATCAAAAATGAGGTTTCTGAAAGGCATTTGCTTGACTGTCTCCCTGTCTGACTTCTTATAGGGCTCTCTCTTACTCTGTTATTACTAATAAATTCTCATTAACTCAGCCCCTCTTCTTATTATGTTTGTCCACCAAATTGGTCCTTCGAAGTAATTAATACAGGAGATGGCTAATAATGTTAAAAATTTGCAAATACTGTAGTTACACAATGTTATAGCACAATTATTTTAAATACATTTCAGCGTTGCCCTCTTAGGCAGTCATTTTCTCTTTCTTCTGATTTCTTTTGCCAACTTAAATGAAAATATGAGCAGATGGCTATTTAAAAAAGATATTACCTGGAACATATTGAGCGCTTAAAAAAAAAAATCTCTTATAAAGTTAACTATTAGATCCATTTAGCAAAAAAGTGCTGCAATTTTCTTTTTTATTTCCCTTTGTTTCAGCACTGAGCAATCACATCTCTGAAGCTCAAATGTGTGAAAGATGGAGATAGAATCGGACAGTTGCAGGAAAGCTGGTGAGGATATATCTTACAGTTTTGGTAAACTGGAATGGGTTCAGCGAAGACACATGAAAAGCTACCAAGTATTTTCAGGATGAAAATAAACTGGTTTGCTGAGGGTCCCCTTGACCTTCAGGGTCGACAACTCCACTTTTATTACGTTATTTTTAAAGACAAATGAAGAAATGTAAAAAAACCCCCAGTTTCTACACTACTACAGAACCTTTTTAAAATGCATTCTGGGGTTTGAAAAACATGATATAAACTTGGAAAATTAATGAATTTGTGTGACACGAGCGAAGACAGAGCAGGAGAAAAAAAAAAGAAAAGGCAAGTGCTAGTCATTTAAATACTTATTGAAACTGCTTCAGCTTCCCAGCTTTCAAAACACTGTAATGCCAGCACTCTACAGAAAGAAGCTACTAGAGATTGTTCGGTATTGGATTAAAGTGATAGTGAAGAAGTACTTGCAAGACAGTACGCAGAGAAACAACTGCTTTTGGTAGTGATTCTGTGAGATAGAACATACCTCTCCTTCCTGACCTCTCTCAGCCAGGCTCATAGATTCTGCTCTAATTCTTTTCTTAGGATGTTTAGATGTCTTTTTTTTTGTTCATTTGTTTTCCTAATCTTCAGACACCTGCCCAGTTCAGGTAATGGCAGACTCAATAGACTGGATGTAGATTAAGGAACTAAATATTATTCCCAGGAAAACTATCACGATTTTCAAAAGTGATCAATAATTCCGGGAATGTAACATGAAATCTCTTAGAAAGACCTGGTTTTCAAAAGTGATGAGGGCCACCTTTTAGAAAAGTGTCCCTCAAAGCAACTCATATTGGCTTCCTAGAAATTACACCTTAAATCACTTTTAAAAAAGTGCCAACATCTAAACTTGAAAATCTTCATTGGTTTTAGTGGTTCACAAGAACAGCAAGTTCAGGAGACTGTGATAAAAGAAAGGGGTAACAAATCTGTTTTGTGCTGAACTAGAATTAGTCACAGCAAGAGAGAAAAGGCTGAGAAGGAAGAGAAGCACCTCCTAAGGAAAAAAGTCTCTCTTACTGTAGAGCTCCATGAAGAGAAGACTTGCCACAGACTGCGTATCATGCAAATATGTAAATAATGCATTTTTTTAGCATGTGTTTTTCTTTTCTGATCACTAAATACTGACTACAAGAGGAAGATTTTTTCGCCTCTATATTTGCTTTATGTAAAATTGCAGTCTTTCAGTAATAAAATTGTTAAGGTATTCCAATCCCAGTTTTACTTTAATGGCTAAGCTCTCGCAATAAGGCTTGGGCAACTGTGCCCATCTTTAAATTGAAACCAGATGCTGATATTACTCTTAGTTTTCAGTGGTTACGTAATAACCACGGGCAACAAAATTCAGAAGCCAAACAGTACATTGATCAAAGGCTGTGGGAAATTCTTCACAGCTGAATGATCTAATAAAACTGGTAGGATTTTTCTCCCTTTCCCTGCTTTTTCCCCCCCTCCCACAGTTGGTATTTTCCAATCAGTTGGAAATGTATCTTTTCTTTCCAAGATTTACCAAACCGATCTTAGGTTTTCTCCCTGCAAGGTCATAAATCAAATCCCATTCTTTAGGTACTAATTACATTAGAACAATCAAATAGTGGTGGTTTTCAGCAACATATGCATTACAAGCCACCATGACTCTGAGCTTATTTCTCAAAAAAAATGAGGCCCAAAAAGTTATTTTTTTCCGTAAGAGAACAAATAATCAGTTTTGAAATCTAGCGTCTATTCATTACAATTCCATCAGAACCATTTCAGTATTCAACTGCAGTTGGCAATTTCTTCATAGTGGCAAACTATGTATCTTTACATCTGAGAGGCAAAATGTAACTTCACATTTTTCACATATCTTTTTTACTGTGTCAGGTGGCATCAACTTAAATACATTAATAATGCATTCAAAAATGAAAAAACTAACGTTATTATTAACTTTGCAATAGGTGTTTGTACATAAAAGAATAATGTAGTATTTTAACAATACTGGTTGTATCTGTATTGTTACTTCCAGACAATCACATAACTTATTTAATTATCTCGTTGACACTTGGTTTTACATCGATATATAATTTTATATGAGGTCATGATGACACAGGTTGTAGCAGAATTTTAAAATGACACGTGAGTTAAACTGCACTTTTCTGCAGCTATTATAGGAAAATATCCTTTTTCTTCCATCCTTCGCACAGAGAAGTAGGTGGATGGAGGATCACTGCGGGTGTGTATCAAATGCTCTGGACTTAGTCCTGCGCCAGTACCACTGCTACCCTGGATTGATAGAATGGCAGTGTCAGCAAGGGAATAAGTGGGTTGACACGGAACTGGAACTTCTTTTCACTTCCAAAAATTCACCCTGGCTGAACAGACACAAGCTACATTGGGTACACTATCGCAGGGAAGCTTACCCTGCATTTGCCCTTACTATGCTTTTTTTTGTGATTAGGGGACTAGGTTATGAATCAAACGCCTGTAATGAAAAAGCCTAACTGAGGAAGACCTTGGTGAGAGCACGCCCTGCTTAAGGAAAGAAAAGATATGAATTAACAAAAATCAAAAGGAACAGTGGGATAAATCGTCCTTACTACTATACCTACTCTTGAAGTACTTAGAGAGCACCCTGTATTTCAGTGTGTGCTAAATATGATGTTGTGAGAGATCAAGGAAACAACAGTATAAATAGGATTATGAACAACAACAGATGTCTGATTGGTTTAGAAAAAGAAAAGAAAGAAATCTGCTTATTCCTGAATGCTTACCTGACCCCATACAAGTTCTCCTAATCCAATAAATACACACCACATCCACTGGTCAAGCTGCAGGGGAGAACAGCTAAATGGTTTTCCTCCAAACTGGACAATTACTATCTACAAAGAAAAGTAGAGAAGAAAGGGGGTAAATATTTTCTGGGGAAAAAAAACAAAACAAAACACTCCTCCCCAAAAACCCCCGAACCCCACAAAAAACGCCCAACAACTTTCAGTCATATTTTACTTGAGATTTTACTTTGTCTTTCTACGTATTACAGCTCTGCTGGTTTGATTCCAACATATTTTACCAGTAGAATAGTCAAATGTATTATTAACAATGTATTGTTTAGTGGGCTGAATCTAAAGAGCACCCAAAATCAAAATAATTGTATTCCAGATACATCATTTGACACTCTTAGGTGGCACTAAGTCAAGCTGCCCGAAGTACATTTTTGGAACCCATCCCGCAAAAGCTGCAGAATCTCGGTCACTAAAAATCAACCCACGCAAACTTATGCCCACTGAATTAAAGCTCAGAAAAAGCCAGAGTGCTTCAAACTAAGGCTTCCTTAGCTTCATATCTAACAACAGTCTTCTATAAATGCCCAGGAAGAAAGAAACCAGGACTGTCCCCATGTATCCTCCCCAGCTTATGAGCATTCGCAGCTGCAGATATGTTGACCCTGATGTAGTTTACTTTGGAATGTCCACTGCATGAGAGATTTTTCTCTCTAGTTAACATTTTATTGTACACTGATCATGGACAGACTGATGATACACCAAAATCTAGTCCTGTTGGAAACAGAAGGTGGGAAAAGCACACGCCTTGCAGCAGGATAACCAACACACAAAGAACCTGAACAAGTCTCTAAGCCTGCTCAGGGTGAGGAGGTTTTGCTAACTGAAAATCAGCTATTATTGATGCTTTTTGTTAGTGCTGCTGCAAAACCAGGGACCTGAAATCACAACCCAGAGATTTAGAACTGTCAAAGGCTGCAAAACAGAAGTTCAAAGTAATTTTTTCAGTCTAAGATACATAATAACACTAATACATAAAGCAGTTGCTTTCCTATGGGAGTGAATATGCACAAACTGAACACAAACTCATTCCATGGGAAGTGCAAATACACAGGAAGAAGGAACGGGACAGAAAACAGAAGGCAGTGGATAGGAAGTGGGAAAATGATCGGAGAGAGTAAGGAAAAAGGAGGATGCAAAACAAAAACCGTGAATATGATGCTAAAATCATAAGAAAGAAATTACAACCCCACATTAAGAAATTTCTAAATGCTATACGGGAGGTATGGCATGGCATATTTTAATCCTGCCCTGTGAAAATTATTTATTTATTCTGAAAGCAGAGAAAGGAATTTAGAAAAATAAAAGAAAGTTATTGCTTGTCTGAGGACAGGAGTGGTGACTGCCCTTTTATTTCTCAAACTGGTGTCGATCTCACAGAAGCACTTTCTTATCCTTCTCGAGGATGCATTGTAATGGCCTCCATATTTTTTACTTTGAAAATTTGGCCACTGATGCTGGCTTTTCGGAAGGGTTTAGAAGCAGGACTAAACTAAACTAATAGTTAATGGAAATATTGCACTCAAAGATGAGCTTTCAAAGCCAATTAGTCTGTACTTCACAGAAAGTGTAGTAAATACATATGGAACTACACATTTTGAAAATATGAAATAAAAACACTTCTGTATCTCCCATATCCATCTATGTAATCCGAATTCCTGGAGACAATAATTTTCTCTTTAGAATAAAATGCTTGGCACACACATCCAGCTATTAAAACACAAAGCCAAAATAATAAATACTTTTCTGACATTGCTTCAGCAAGTAACATTATGCAAAGCTATAGTCCCACAACGTAATAAACAAAGTGGAAAATTAATAGAAAGACTGACCGTCTGCTCTCCCAAGAAAAATGACCTGATTTTTGACATAGAACTGGAACTTCTTTTCCCTTTCAAAAATTTGCCACGGCTGAACATACAGATGCTACACGGGGCACTCTATTGCAGGGAAGCTTACCCTGCATTTGCCCTTACTTAAAAGCAAGTAAGAGTCACAGCCCTTTTTGATTCACACACAGAAAAAAACCTTAAGGTAAATTTCTGATGCATAGTTACTAATTCTTGTCCAAATCATTACCTGAATAGCAAATGTACCCAATACAATAGTGCAAAAAATAGGATTTCTGAAGATGCCATCAAAGACATTTCTTTCGCCATGGATTTTCCGTGCGTTGATTTCATTGAAAAGCTGCATCATGACAAAGGTGTTGAAGATGATGGTGTAATGCTCTGAAGGAGGAGAGTGAAGCGGTGCGTTCCTCCCACTGTCAATCTTAAACATTTTCTCACCTAGGTATAAGACAAAAATAAAGGTTTCCACTAGAACAAATTAATCAAACTTTAATTTATATTTTCCTTGTTTGCTTTAGCTGGTTGCCTCCCGTACTCTGCCTTAGGGACTTTCTTTCTGCACTTACTGTAGTATAGGCAGAATTCATAACACCGGTGACAAAAGACATCTAAACTTCCTGAGCGAGAAGATTCTCAAATGATGATTTTTATCTCGTAACTCAGTCAGTATACCTACACAAATAGTTTTCAGTAGTACTTTTCGTCTAATCAAGTAGTAATTACTCTAAGTCAATTCTTTCTGACGTACCGAGCACTTGAGACCACTGACAGTACATTTGTTATTTTCTACATGAGCAACCGCTCTTCGGCAGGTTTTACCCATTTGTTAATCCAGTATGGCATAACTCTTGACAAGCATTCAGGGATATTAATGAGAAAAACCAGAGACACTCCTGGTTTAAAATAGATTTGGTTTTGATCATTCTGCTAGCCTGCTTTGAGAGCATACCATCAAGCATTGCTCTTTATTTTGATAATTTGACTACCGCTTTTAGATCTGACCTATAAAAAAAGCAAGAGACAATCTATGATGAGTAACTGTAAAAATAAGTTAAGTTTTGAAAAGATGCCTGCACCTGAGGGACCTCTTTCTTATAGAATTATAGAATGGTTTGGGTTGGAATGGACCTTTCAAGATCATCTAGTCCAATCCCCCTGCCATGGGCAAAGCATCTTTCAGTAGATCATGTTTCTCAAAGACCCGTCCATCCGACCTTGGACACTTCCAATGACGGAGCATCCACAGTTTCTCTGGGCAACCTGTTCCTGTGTCTCACCACTCTCGTTGTAAAAAAATTCTCTTCCTTATGTCCAATCAAACCGACCCTCTTTCAGTTTAAAAACCGCTGCCCCTTGTCCTGTCACTACAAGCCTCAGTAAAAAGTCTCTCTGTTTTTCTTATCAGCCCTCTTTTTATATCGAAAGCCTGCCATAAGGTCTCCCCAGAGACCTCTCTTCTCCAGGCTGAACAACCCCAATTCTCTCAGCCTTTCTCCACAGGAGACCTGTTCCAGCTCTCTGATCAGTTTTGTGGCTCCTCTGGACCTGCTCTAACAGGTCCGTGTGTTTCTTGTCTTGCTCCAGAGGTGGACGCAGCATTCCAGGTGGGGTTTCACCAGAGCGGGGCAGAAGGGGAGAACCACCTCTCTCGACCTACTGGCCACGCTTCATTTTATGCAGCCCAGGATACAATTGGTTTTCTGGTCTGCAAGCGCACGCTGCCAGAACATGCCCTATTTTTCATCCACTTTCTTATACACAAAGGTTACACATAATATACAGTTATTAAAGAGGCATTGCCTTAAAGTAAGGAGAGAGCATTCACATGAAAATGTAAATAATGAATGAAATAAGAGTAAAGAAGATTATCACAATACTACTCATTTCCATAACCAGTGTTTTGTTAATAAAAGCAAATGAAAACATTTTTCCGCTCCCCCACTAGCATTATATTCAGAATTTCTGAAGAAAGAAGAAGAAAGGGTTCCTCAGGTTCTCCCCTGAGGTCATTAATTCCATGAGCTAAGTTAACAGTGAGTGGTTTTTTGCCTCGGGGTATTTGAGCAGTTTGTGTTCAAGTCGCTGGGAATAATGAGCACGTTTCCAAAGGAACAATTTGGCTTATAGTCTTTTGACAGAAAGTAGATGATGATATCACAAATGTATCAGTAACACAATATGAGGCCACAAAACTTAAAAGGTAAGACAGCAGAGATTTTTAAGAAGATTATACATCTTCCAAAGAGATAACTAAGTATTGGAAAACATTCCCCTTACTACGTAGAAACAATAAAGGAAAAAATTAATGAAAGCAAACAGATATCATAATTTTATCTTTTATAGATATACACATGTGCACACACACACGTATATACACACATTACATCTACTTGCTTTCATTCAATACACACACAAACACAAATATATGAATAATACTTTCCTCAGTGAGAGTACCTGTCCGTAAGTCTTCTATTATTGCATTCCATCACTTTGCCACTTAATTGGCAAAGAACATGCTGCTATTGCGGAATCGCAGTGGTTAAACCCATAACTAATTTTTATTTCCAACCATGTTCCAAAAAGCATTATGGTACATCAACTTTAAGTTTATTATGCCTAGGTGCTGAGGTTAAGATTTTTTTATACTACTGTTTCACAGAACTAGACAGTGACTTCTGGATTTCTGACATGCCTGATGTCTCCAAGGCGTTACTGTATGTTCAAACACAATGTATTTATTGCCACATCATAGAAAAATAAAACAAAAAACTTGATGTACTAGTCTCTACAGAAACCTACTACAAAAAAAGAAGTATTAGTTGATCAAAATACAACTAATTCTCGTTAATTTGGAATTTATTTACCAAAACACTGAGTTTAGAACATCATCTCACTGCAAAGCTGAGCCTTGTGGAGTTCAGAAAGGAAAAGACTGTATTTGCTAGGCTTATCAGAAAATTGGTTGGGCTGCGTCCTTCCAAGTATGCATGGGTTTTCCAGAGACACAAAGAAGTAATTAGGATAGGGTGAAAAAGCCTGGTTTTCTTTTCACTGGGGCTCAGTATAAAGCACTTTAAACCATAAAATTCATCAAAAAGCCATTAAAGCTCCCCATAAAGTTCACAGAAGTTCTCGTTCGAAGATTCATACCACATGAATTAGCAAGACCTTCTACACCTGTTTTAGAGAATCTGAAATTACAATTTCCTTAGACTCACTAGACATTCTCAAAACACACTGTAAGCCTAACTATATTACAGACCACCTCTCTTCAACACCTGACAATCATTTTGGTTCAAACAGCTCCAGTGTAAACAGACCATCACCTCCTTTGAGCATTCCAAGTAAGCTGCCAGTTGTTGGCAGGTGGAACAAGACTTCAAGAGTGGAGCTCAAAAAACTCCTCAGAACCATAAATTTACATTTACAGCTTATATGGAAGTCTGTATATAAAGACAAAATCTGACAGACAACACATGTAATTTCACAGTGATGACACGGTGACAAGAACACAATACCCAATTGATAAAATTATCAGTCCTTTGAGCAAGATCACTTATTATGGTGGAGCAACAGAATCTATTATTAGCCCCTACTATTGCCTGCGGCCAGAAACATTCCTCCTCCTCTCCCCTCTCCAAAATATCACCTATAAAAAGCATCCATTGCTAGCAAGGCCTGAGGAAAAGTCCAGTAATCTAATACATTCGATTTCCCCCCCCCTTTTAATATCCATTCTAGATATTAAATGTCAAAACAGAGTGTTATTTGTATCACTTAAAACTGATTACTTTGCTTATCTGTATCACTTAAGATCGGCATTATTTCTAGTCTATGGCCAACATTTTGTTCCGGATTAGAGCTTCTCCAGATATTGGTAAAATGGATATTCATTTTTGTTGTTTGTTTGTTTGTTTTTTTTTTATTTATTTTTTTTTTATTTTTTATTTTTTTTATTTGTTGTTACATGCCTACTAAAGATGACAAGTTTCAAAATGAAATTTCAGTATAGAAGCAGCAGGATAGATACTTCGATAAAAATGTAACCTCTGCTACATTTAGTCCTGCTAGCTGTTTAACTACGTCAGACCTGATAAATGTGCATTAAGTGGTTACATTTAAAGCATTTTGATGTGTCATGCTACAAAGACCTAAACGCTTCTAAACTAAGCAACAAGCCTAACAAACTTTCTTACCGACAAAAAGAAGCGTAAAGATGAGAGTAAGCTGATAAACAGCATGGCCCAGAATGTTCTTCATCATGGTACGGGATATAAGAGGTTTGTTCCTGCCGTATGGCTTTCTTAGCAATAGAGCCTCTGTTGGAGGTTCGGTGGCCAAAGCAAGTGAGGCAAAGGTGTCCATGATTAGATTGACCCACAACATCTGCACGGCTTTCAGAGGAGAGTCCTGTGGAGACAGATTAGAAAGTTACGTATTTCCTGGAAAACTAAGTGTTGTCAGGTCATTTCCTGTGATTTCACTTCTTCCTGTGCGACTGCAAGCAGCGCTGAAGACAGGATACTGAAATACATGGGCCTTTGGTCTCACCTACCATTTCTCACGCCAGACCAGAATCACAGGAAACACAGTGATCTGAGCAAAGATACGTTATTCCTCTCCAGTCATTTAAATCAGGAATATTTACAATCACACAATTCTTACAAAGCATAACATTAACACTTTCTAAAACATTTTAGAATACCCTCTGTTACTTCATGCACCATGCTTCCATTTTCAGCTGCATTTAGGTAACTAGAAAACGTAAGTGGGAGTTTCTTTCCTGGAAGAAAAATTATACTGAAATAATTTTAAATGTAATGTTTCCTTTTAATATAAGCTACCTATCTGTTTGTTTCAGAAAGAGCCTGAAATGGTTAAAATTTTATTAAAGAATTACTGAGACATTTTAATATATCTCACTTAAATAAGACCTTTTAAATACAGTAGCGATGAAAAAAAATGCCTGATATTTGAACTATAGCAAATGTGCAGAAGTAAGAAAATCGCTACTATTTTACGGGGTAACAGCATAGCATATTCGAAACTACGGAACTGGACAGAAAAAACCCACAACCGTTACTACTTGTTAGCATCAAGTATTTATTTTCAGAAGCAGATCGCCAACCGCTAGAAGGAGCTCTTTCCTCACTTAATTCGAGAAAGAGTCTATGGTCATGTTACAGAGGACTTTAAATCATGTTTGGTGGTTTGTTTTTTTTTTTTTTTTAAAGTAAATAAAAAAAGCAAACTAACACAGATCTCAGGAGAACTCTGTATTGACATTATAAAGTTTTGATCTGTAATTCATTGGGGCTGCTGTAACGATAAATGCCATTGCTTCAAGAAGTTGTATCAGGAATAACGAAGAAGGTTCTTTCTTTGTATTTAACAACCTCCTACGCCTTTAGACTGACTACCAAACGGGCACCATCAGTAAGGTCTGCTTCCTGTTTCAAATCGGTGGGTTCTTTTAGGAAAACAGAACCTCAAAAGCAATAAGGTACCAGTATGACAAATTATATAATGGAAGGGAGTTAATCTAAAGTGTGGAAGCTGGAAGATCAGAGGACTGTTTTTATGCATTACGTTACCATGGTGCTGCAGTAGTGACGCAAAGAAATTTATGGAACAGCATAAAAGCCAAATCAAAGCCAAAAAAAAACCACCTTACAAATTCTGCCCTTTTCTTCAAAGGGTTAAATGTTCACTTTTAATGAAATATTATCAAACAATGAGTGCCAATATCCATTCAGTATCCCAAGGACATACAGAGAACAAGGTTAAGTGGTTTGGTCTCTTGTAGATTTGGCTTATAATCCAGGTCTCCCTTGAGATAAGGTATTATTTCCTCTTGAAAACATATTTTTAACACCCTTACATTTACACAAATTTTGATGTATTTTATTTATAAAAAATACTCATTTTTGGCTTGTTCAAAGGGATGGAGAAAAGCAACCTATTGTTTCTAAATCTTACAGGTTGGCTACCTCAGGGAAGGGAAGAAGGTTAGCATTAATAGATTCTTGACCTCTTGGTTATGGGTTGCATTAACTGGGCTTATCTGGAGAGTTCAGCTCACTCATTCGATATGCAGCTGCAGAAACAGGAAACGTCTTTGTCTTTAGAGGTGGCTAAAAAATGAAAAGCAATCAGGACAAACTTTGTTCCAAACTGAGACCTCATTTATTTCTATTAATACTAGTGGCTCAAACAAGGAGAGTACCGGCACAAAAACCAGTTTATTGCTAGGGCTCAGAGACCCTAGACTTGGACACCGTATATAGAGAAAAAGGAAAACATGTTTTCTACCGACGAATTTTCCTTGTTGTATTTTTACCTGTCTAGTTATTAAGTTTTCTTGAAAAAAATTCTCTCCTTTGAGATGTTACAATAGCTGAATTTCTGCTTCATGCACTGACTTCTATGTCAATAAAAGTGAATTCGTCTGCTTGCTTAAGAAATAGAGTCAAATATTCAGGTGCCTATCAGAGCCTGACATATTCCTAGCATAACAAAAAGTCAGATTCTTTCAGTCTCTAAATCACACAACTGTAATTGGCAGTCATCAGTTTTGGCAACAGCGTGTTCTCACCATTTCACACTGCCAATCACCTTGGGTGGCTACGGTGCCTCTAATAATTATCTATTATTGGCAGTGGTACGCTGTTCAGTCAAGTGTGAAAGCTCATTCGAAGCTGAAGCCAAAACATTAAACACACATTAGTCTGGGCAGGCAGTGGAATGAAATTTCCACTGCAACTCTACCTGATTTCTGATTAGTTGGTGGAAACTGAGGAAAATACGTATCAGCTGAGGAGCTTAGTCTTCCATTGCAGATTTTAGTCACTTATGCAAGTCGGATGCAACTTCAATGATCTTTTCACTGCATTTTAGCCACTAAATGACTAGCTAATAATTCTTAATTCACTTTCTGAAAACTTTGTGGATGAAAGCCGTTCAAACTGCAAACCACCCAAAATCGCCACTTATTTGTCAAATTCCTTTCCACTTGACCTTGGAATAGGTTAGCATTGGCCTAGAGGTAAAAGGAAAACGTCCCTTAAATCAAGTGATGTTACACTTCAGCTTGGAAATACTTAAAAGTACAAATCACCAAAGGCTGGAAATAAACTACAAATCTTCTGTGACATGCAGAGCCTCACAAATTTTAGAGCTTGTTACTTTTGATTTAGATGACAAGCTGTAAGGGAAGAAAAAGGTATTTTCACCCTTATCTCTCTACTCCCACTTGTCACAGAACACATGCATGGATTCATAAAAATGAGCATTTTTGGTAGGTTAACTTTACATACATTAAAGCAAAAAAATGTTAGCCCTCGCTTCTGCTGCTAGATCACACTGTCTACTAATTGTATGGAAGGGGCATCCTCAGGTCTATCTCCATGCCTCTAAGCCTTCCCAAAACAAAGCTAAACAGTAGACACTCTGATTTTATATTAAAGATTTGCCAACGCTATTATTTTAGGATTTGCCAAATACAGTCCTGCACTAAAACATTACAACCATGTAAATTACTGCCTCATACATGTAAGTATAGATCATCCTCATTTTTTGAGCAGGATCTGTAAAAACAATAAGTGATTCATGCGGTACTTCATTGCTATAGTGCTTTTTAATTAGCATTTAATTTTCCAAACATAATGTCCTATAGAGTCACTGTTTTCAGTTCCTAATGCCTGCTAAAATATTAAGTCTTTCTCTAAGTACGAGAATAATAATTTGAATGTAAAATGTTAAAACACTGTCGTTGTCTTCCCTTTCTTTAATGCAACCTTTTTGAATAGTTACATTGCCTCAACAGTTGGAGACACAGGCAAAATTTGGCACAGACAAAGCTGCTAGCTTTACAGTTCCAGTAAAAAATTGTTAGCATTGGACTGAACTGCATTTGAAAAATCTTATTTTGTACATACCCAGATTATTTCTAACAGCTCCAAACATAAACACCTAATATTTTCTTGGTACTGTGTCTAAATGTTGGGGACAGGAAAGAGGATGACCTTCTGGCTTTGTAAGGAACACATGGAACTCTACATGGTACCTAGAGATGTGGAGCAATGACTCGTTTGAAGTACAAAATCCACAATAATTGTAGGCAGGGCTCCAAAGAAGACGCCTCACTGAGTCCATTAAGGGCTCTGCAAAAATGATACTCAGAGAATGAGGTCAGAATATAAGAGTTTAGCTCTCATAAATCCACTGGAAAAAGAAAATATTGATTTAACCTGAGGTAATGGTTGCTAAACAGAAAGGACAATTATATGCAAACTGGTCAAGATAACCACACCCTGATCATTTTAAAAGCACGTAATGGGCAACACCGAGAGGAGGAAGCAAGCGGTAAATGAACTAGATTAATCGAAAGGTAAGGTGAATTAATACAGCTGAGCTGCACTGTGCCACGCAAACTGCACTGAGATGGGAGTAGCAGAAATGACAGCTGTGATCTCATGGGTGGGTGCTGTGGACAGACTGGACACAAAATGACGAGCACCAGTGCAGCCCCAGATGGGAGTGATCCAGCTTTTCATCAGAGACTTCTTTAAGCGTGGCTTGCTTGTATGACCGACATCTCAGAGTTGCATAATTATAGAATCGCAACACAAAAGTTTGCTATCAGTTGAAAATTCGGAACTCTTGGCTTATCCGTTGAGCTGCTGTAAGCTGGATGCCTGTGAGGGCCGCAGCCACGCTAAACTTGCCAACAGGTGACGCTGTGTCTGTAATTCCTGTGCTGCTTAGAATATCATTTCTGTGACCTTAACATGACTTCATGCTGGGACCGATGACAGAGAATACCAGATGACCATTTGCATTGGTCCCATTTAGTCTGCATAATAACTTCTTTAATAGCCCACTGCTACTCCTTTGTAATCCATACGTAACAATGGAGTAGCATGTTGGGTCCCCTACACTTTGTACATGTAGTTAATCATCTATTGAAACAGCAAACTAAAACCCAGAAATAACAGATATAGTAGATATTCTCTCTAACAGCAGTACCTTGCTGAAGCAGGCTTTGGGTAGATGAATAATAAAATAATATTTGCTTAACATTAACAGAATTAAGCTAAATGGTAGCTCTCTGAAGTGGAATTGGCGAGGAGACTGATCTTATTTATGTATTTGAGAAAAAAACGCAGCACATCCTTAAAAAGACCACTAACGGTCACAGGCTCTACCTCATATTTTTATTAAACCTCTCCATGGCACTCCTAAGGTGCTCTGGACCAAACAAATCAGCTCCTGTGTGGCAATGCATTCTCCAGGCGCCCCTTGGCGGTCCAGTTTCACTCCTAATAGTACTCACACACCTGGATCCTTTCATTAATAGAGTTGCTGTGGGTTCACCAGGAGTCCTGCAGTCATAGGACCACATACACGTATTTATATGCACACCGATGCAATTGCAGGATCAATTGCAAAGCACAAGCCAGGTGTTAAAAAAAAAAAAAAAAAGAGAGATAAAACAGAGATTTTATTATCTTTGTACTTCCTTTAAGCACAAACAGGAGAAACACCAAAAAGAGTAGCTAAGTGTAAGAGAAGCTTCCTACTCAAAGCATCCCAGTATGCTGGTTCTGAATTGCAGAACGGATTTTTTGAGAGGTGACATTAAGAAGCATGAAACAAATGTTCCTACCTACATAGACCTTTTCTCATTCTAGATTTGATGAAATAGCACTAAAAGGGTAGCCTGTGTAATATTCATTAACCTGATTATTAACTGTGGACTAAAATTACATTCTGTGTGTCAAAGAAAGCCAAACTGGCTACCTAAAAGCAAATTAAAATCCAGTCCCATGTGGACCTCCTTTATATTCATTTCAAAGCTGTGGTGCCTTCTCGAAACTATGGATTTTGGCTTCATTTGTTTGTTAAGAACTTAAATGTTTCAGTCAAAATAATAATTTAAGATCTGTGTACAGTTTTGCAGACCTAGATCTATGTGTGTGCTCCTAGCCTGTCGGATGGAAGGTTTTTTTTGTACAGTCATGCATTTTGTGCCAGAGCTATTTTCATAGCAAGCAGAGGGTACAGTATGTTCTCCAGTGTAATTTTTCGTAAAGCTTATGAGCCAAATAAACACAATGCCCTTTCACTGGCTAGAGTATTTGAGTCAAAGCCTAACATAATGATGTTCATTCGTAAGGCGAGATCCTTCTTGAATGAGACAGAACTGAAAGCTACTGGAGATTATCAGCACTCAGGCTGCTGAGTGTAAACAGAGCTACGATGGAAATAACTGCTGCCTTTCGGCTACAGTTTCAATTTTATCTCCTTTCAGAACTCTTCCTTTGGATTTGCATTTTTACTGCCAAATTGAGGAATTGCAGAAGAATCTAGGAGTTCTCGAAGGTGTCCATTAAAACCTGTAAACAGGGACAACAGACTTGGGAGGCCCAGTGATGGTCTTACAGACCATGGGGGCAATACAGATGCGCTGGGCCTGACCCAAATCCTTCCAGAAGCCAGTGGAACGATTCAAGGGATGAAGCAAGCTCTGGAATTAGACAGGGGAGTATGCTTGCACTGATTATGCACTACACATGCACTTAGACTTGATTTAAAAGTCTTTGCACCATTTCAGTAACGTTTAGCCTCTTCAAGAATAAAACAGAAATTCCTTAGTTAACAAATGGGCTGTATTTCCCTTCATGCTTTCACAAAGCCATCGAAAAATGCTGGACACAAATAAAAAAAAAAAAAAATCACCATAAATGTTAGTAGGCAGCGATTGAATGTCTATAAAACAGCGTCTCCAAAGGAAGCACTCGTCTCAGTTCCAATTACAGTACTCTTACCACGTTGCTTTTAGCATTTTTTTTTCCTATACGGTTTTGTACAACTGACAAAAATCCAGGAGGATTGACCTTCCGGACTTTTAGTCCTTACTCACATACCTTCTGTTACCAGCAACAATCACTTTACAGCTAAACATTTTCTCAACATGCTTGGAAATATTTCCCGAGGGAGAAGGAAAAGTTATCCAACTTCTGCCCCAACATCAGTAATTCTGTCCCGCAGCACAGGCCCAATTGTGCCAACGAGGCATCATCAAGACCTGGGGAGTGTGCTGGGGATCTAGCACTTATCAGCTCGCAACTTCTACTTCTCGGAAAACAAGTGAATTGAAGGTTTCTGTGCTTCCTTTCTACAGAATAAAATAGGTATTTGTTAAGATCACTTCCACCTGGTTCAAAAGCAGGCATTTCCGATGTCCCTGCGAATCCCAGCCCCAGCACTAGCCTCATGCTCACTGAGCCCAGAGCAGCTAAATATGTGGTATCTGCCCAGCCGGTGCCCGGTGCCAGCAGGAGCTGGGAGCCGCAGACTCCTCGTGTGCAGCAGAAATAAAGGCCTCTAAATGTGAGTCGAGGCTTAGGAGAAGTTTGACCTCATGGTTGTGTAAAGGTACCTGGTTTCTGCTTTCAGGTATCAATTCCATGATTACAATGTAAATTTACCCTGGAGCAGAGGTAATGACTTATTCATTGTTTTGCTCAGGTGGGCATGAGGTGAAATTTCCCCGCTGAAACAGGCATGTGCATCTGCGTGGAGCACAAGGCAGGGAAGCATCAGCTTTCCCATCGCGCGTCTCAATCAAAGGAGACATTTTGTAATGGCACCTGTCTGCAGCATCTGAAATATGCATTATTTTAGGAAGCGACAGCACTGAAACCTCCACGTTTTGCTATTTTCTAGTGAAGGAAAAAACCTCATACTATACTAAATACATCCTGTTTTCTTTCCAGGGAAAATAAAACTTAATTTTACTATCAAAAAGTAGTAATCTGAAGGGAAAAAAATGTGGTTTGCTGTCACATACGCTTTTTGTAAAAGACCTAGACCTGTTGCACGTACACCAGGATTGCTATGAGGGATTAATGTAGAGGGAGAAAAAGAGATGAAAGCCCAACTGTATGTGCCATTTAACTGGTTTGTCATTTGCATCTGAAATTAAAAGGAATTGCCTAAAAGCAACAAAAGAATTTTATCAGTCAAAAAGCTCCCGTGCTGGGATTACTTGTGTGTGTCAGTACCGCTCTCTTGAAAACAATAATCTCATTCCATAATCTATCAAGAACTATATATTTAGTTGTGAAATATTCTGAGAGGAAAAGGCAAAGTCACATAACCTCTTTCTTCTCCCAGTCCCTGACATTTTCTGTCCTATCTCCACAGGCTCTGTCATGACAATAATATGTAATCAAAACCAGGGAGCTGTACGGAGGCAGCACAAAAAACTAGCAGCTCCCAAAAGCAATTTTCTTCCAGGAGAAGATGGATTAGTGCGCTTCCTTATGTCAACAGCTATTTAACATTTAGCAGCTTGATCCCAAATACACTCTTACTGCTCAGAGGAATTTCAGAAACCATACTTTCTGTTGTACGAAGTAAGAAACAGATGTAAGCCACCATTACTTAAAAGCAAATTGTAGCGTGGTAGGATTTGGCCCCATACTTCAAGCAACACCCGAAGTTAACCTCACCTGGGTAATGCAGGCTCCAGTGAAAGCCACAATCACGGCCACAATGTTAACGGTGAGCTGGAACTGCAGGAACTTGGAGATACTGTCATAGACGTTACGTCCCCACATTACAGCCTTCACAATGCTACTGAAATTGTCATCTGTTAGGATGATATCTGAGGCTTCCTTTGCAACATCCGTTCCAGCAATACCCTGGAAAAAATTAATTGTGAATAAAATTACCTACTAGAAAGTACAGAGACAGCATACAAATTTTCATACCCATTCGAAGTCCACAGTTATACAGAGACTCCCCAGCACAGTAACAGTGACTGCTGAGTATATTCTGCATTTTGTATTTGCTAGGAAGTTAGCTAATTTGGCCTATTTTTGAAAGTGAATGAGGACGCAGAACAGGGAATTGATAGAGAGCAGTGTAACTCATGTGATGATAGTTTTGAGTGTTTTAAATTATCAGCTTAATGACTACCAATCTTCTGAGTTATTTTTATCACTGACGATATTTTATTAAGATGCATGAACAGAATTGCTAACAAAAATTAGAATTGTGTATCTTAGTATATATGGTCTAGTATATTAATGTCTTCAGAGTCAGAGTACGTTGGGAAGACATCTTCACCAACAGTGACGGATTTTACCAAAACAAAATAGCACTCCACTGTTGTGAAGAACACAGAGATGGTTTTTCTGTTTTGGCACAAAATTCCACAAATAGCCAATATATTAGACAAAATATTGAAAAAGTATCATAACCAGCACTACCAGTGGATCTAATACAGTAAATTAAAGGATTCCGAAGTAACATAACTTGCCCCCTCCATATATTGCTTCACTGACAAGTAATAACTAAGCAACTTTCTCAACACTTAATGAACAAAAAACCTCTTACAGCAAGTTTATAATGACCCAAACATCAGTAAATATGCTCAAGATTATACCATTGCAAAGCCAACATCAGCTTTCTTAAGTGCTGGTCCATCGTTGGTTCCATCACCAGTCACAGCTACAACCTGCCTCTGCTCCACCTGGGTGCTGTCAATAATACCTGCAAAAAATGCACGTGTGTGTGTACACCTACATAGATATACAATAATCAGCAAGATAAACCTTCCCTCTAAAAAACACCAGGATCTGTTTAATATAGACTACATAATACCACACAAGTCTTACAGAGATTATTTAATAGAGTTGATTTTTAAGGAAAATGATGATGAAAGCAGTGTCATCACTACTAGACATCACTACTAGAATTTACATGGAAAGTCCTGATCCTGCATCATCAAAACATCGACAAAACTCGCATAGACTTGAAAGGGAACGAGATCAGCTCTTTATGTTCTTCTGGAAGATTTCTACTATTTCAAATTATGTGTCACAGTAAACCCATTTCAGCCCAGCTCTCTGATTAAACATCAGTGGAAAGGATTTGCCAAAGACTTTAAGTTCACGCTCAAAGCTCTCCTAAACTGGGACTGAACTGTAGTATCTGCTTTACCGGGATGCCTTCTGGCAATCAGTTTAACCTAAAGATAACAAATGTCATTGAAGAATTTTATTTAGCTGGAGCCAAATTACCATTTTAACAGACATGTTCAATTCTGCCAAACAATGAGTAAGAAGATACAAAATAATTCTTTACATTCTGGAGCCAAACATTTTAATAAATAGACATAATAAAATAATTTCTACTTTCAATTTGAGATCATTTGAGAAAAGGAAGCATTTTTCACTTGCTGAATCAAGTTCCGCACAACTAGCCTGCAGGGAAATACTTTCCACTTATGCAGATGGGGAGAGTACGGAAAAGAATAAAGAATTTGTCTAAGGTTATAGAAGCAGCCCTGATTTTTAACAGGATGGGGATCATTCACCATTCGCGTTTTTATTTCCATGTCAGAGTCCATTTGAATATGGGTCCAGAATACAGGATTGCTGTCTAGGATACAAGAACACCTCTCCATATTAATAACTTAGCGCAGGGAAATGACAAAATTCCTTTTGCTAACACATTTTGCACAAAGACATAGCCTCTAAAAACAATTATCAAAACCTACCCAGTGTGAAAAGCTTTCATTCTACTCTGGAAAAAAATAACTCCCACATCAGATAACTAACCAGAAATAGGAAATTGCAGATTACAGAGCAATAGCTGCCTCTTGGCAAGGTTCAGGCTTATCAGACACCCAGAAGATTGCAGAGCAGTATGGAAGCAGTTAGTCTCCTCTATTCTTCAGTCTTACGAAAATCAGGAAAAAAACTATTCACTTTCTATTGGCAGTATGAACTCAAATAAGTGGCACATTATTCTGATAAGATCTTCTAATTAGAGCTTTCAATTTGTTGGGGTGATTTGCCTTTGTTATTCCTAAATAAACAGGAACATCAGCTGCCATTACTGTTAGCAGCATTTATCTTGGTCTTCCCTTCTTGTTATTAACGCACCCTTTGATGATAAATTGATAGTTCAAGCTTCTGAAAAAATTCGTTAAAACCTCTGACACATCATGGTACTAACTGCTCCAAACAGGTGGACAGCATCCTCTCACAACTGGATTCCAAATGGAAGCACAATCCAAATCAAGTCGAAAAGGCTCTAAGAAATGACCTCCTAATAGGTAGTGCTCTAACGTCAGCGACTACACTACCCAACTGCCCTGCATCAGCCAGTTGCTGGATGCGGCTAAGTCATTTACAAGCTTTAGTAGTCATTTTTATCCCTAAAGGCAAACTATGCAGCCAGGATAAGCCCAACGCCCTCCGGAGCACAGAACTGCATAATCAGCAGTCATGGAAAGAGAGAGATAAAATGGTCTCGGTTATCATCAGCATCTCAGCCACACACCTCATGGCAGGGACCGCTGCTGGTGTCACCAGGAATACGTCAATGCGTGGCACAACAGTACGTGGATGGACTTCAGTGCTATTCATAGCAAGAGAGATCTTTGCGGAACTTTCATTTGTACGTCAGGCAAATTTCTAAAATGGAGCAGTAGTGATTATTTGGGATTCAGAGGATTTATCAGAGCTATACTTAGGCTCCCTGACTTCTGCATGCTCCATTTAATCTGCTCCTCCTCCTCCCTTCCTCACATTTCTGAATGCTTCTCTACTTCCCAGCACTTGCCACCTTCCTAACCACATTTACTTTTTGGTTTTGGGGTGGGTTGTTTTATTTTTTCTTTCTTTGATATAATTCTGTTAATAGTTGTGATAAGGTTTCACCTCAAGAATTTTCTTCAGTATCGAGTAATATGTCTGCATAGATTTTACAAACAGCGTAAGAAGACCAAACAGAAGAGGGATGCCTCGGAAGGGTTACCCCTCTGCAATCCTGAGCTGTGGACAAC
This sequence comes from Dromas ardeola, assembly GCA_013398915.1. Taxonomy (NCBI): domain Eukaryota; kingdom Metazoa; phylum Chordata; class Aves; order Charadriiformes; family Dromadidae; genus Dromas; species Dromas ardeola. Next base: position 568,543 of record VYZM01007703.1, on the reverse strand, counting down.
TACTGCTTCAGTGAGCCGTGAAAAACGTCAATAAGGGCATGACCTGACAGACTGCCAGTAAGGAGAATGCCCGTTTCTTTAACATTTACTGGCCTTTCCACTCATTCCAAAGAGCTAAAAAGCAGCTTTGGTATTAATTAGTCATGTCTAACAGACAGGAAATTTCTTCAAAATAGACTGCTTTACTCCAGTTGAAAGCTTACATACAGTATTTTAATAAAAACAGGTCTGCAAGGCAGAGCCAGGGATTTCCTAAAACTCAGCAAAGCTTCCTCCCAAAACAGCCTCTGCTGTTTCATTGGTCTGCCCCCTCATCTCCAGCTGTTTGGCCACGACTTTCCTCTGTCAAAACGGATTTTACCCAACAGCCACAGGACTACACCTAGAGCTCAACGTTACAGTGCGTTCCACACGCTGATTCCGCTGATGCTGCAGGAATCTGGGGAGGAGTCATGTAGCTTACATAAGGCATGACTTTTTCAGAGCAAGCAGCTTGTTTCTGATGAGGGAAAAGAGCATATTTAAACAACTACGTATAGCTATCAAGAGGGGCACTATATGCACAAGCTTGATATAAAAGGTACCAGCACCGCATACGCAGCTGAAAGTGAAATACATCCTATATCTCCCACCTTCCTCCCATCCTGTCCTTCCTCCCTTTGCATTAAGCGAGCATTAAATCAAATCCACTCAGGATAATAATATAAAGAACATTAACCAACGATGTGTCTTCCATTTCTTTTACAAGGAGCTATCTGTACCCATGGCTCAGATCAAAAACATCAGGTATAGCTTTGAGTTCTCCCTTTATTGCGGAACAAGTGCCACTCTATTTAAACGATTCTTACTTGCACTGTCACCCTTAGAGTCGCATCAGTCGCTTGTTCTGGGAGAGAAAAATTCCGGATTTCGGTATTTCCTTCCGTCTCAACTAATCAACTCAAAACAGGCAGAGGGGCAAAAACTTAGCTACAGTAGAGCATTTCACAGATGCACACCAATTCAGGTGCTACTGATGCAGGAAAGTGGATCACCGTATATGCTTATACATATTTGTATTTCCTTGACAAGCTAAACATAGACAGATGCAGTCCTGTTCTGCTTAGTTTTTAATACTTCCAAACGTTTTGAAGCTCCCGGTTAATTTAACAAGAATTTAGAATGTCTGTCTGAAAGAGAAAATTTAAATTCAACTTTAGTTACAAGCTTGAGTACGTGCAGGAATAGAGCTTTAAAGGTTAACGTAGAAGTGTTACAAATAACATTACAGAGAGCATTGGTAATTGTTAAGTGAATAGTGCTCCACAAAGTTCACAGTATTAGAATGGCAGAGGAGGACACGGCTAAATCACACGGATTTCTGTACTGAGCACGTACCACCAACATGCTCTGTACTGTAAGACTGAAACAGTAAAGGGGAACCTCGAAGGCATCAGTGCCTTCCAAAAAGTTATGCTCAACACAGACTACAGGGACCTAAGTGGTATTTACAGAGGATAAAACTCGAGGTTCAAATGCAGTGTACCTCCTGCTTCCTTTAAACTATTTTTATGTTCACCGCTTCAGGGAAGCGTCGGTTGAAGCTGACTTTTTTACACTGTGGAACAAGCCAGCTTTCTGAGTACTTCTTCATAAGAATTGGAATAAAAATAAATATTAAAATTGTCTCTCAAATGGAAATAAAAACCACTTGCAATTTGCAACATGCTGATAACTTAAGTTTGGAATTTCAGTTATTACACTCTTCTTTATTTTTATTATTCTACCTACTCTTATGGTATGTCCACATTACTGAGGTCATAAATATAACACCATCCCATGCAATAATATTGGAAATATTTTAGTAATTAAGGGTAATCAATAAAACTGTTTTCTTCTTTAAAGTTCCCCTTCTGCTTGCTAATAAATCAGCCCTACACGTGAATAGCAGAGCTGGTTTTAATATCACACAAAAAGAATTCCAGCCTAATTTAAACAGATTGGAAAGCACAGCTTCTTTACCTGGTAAACCGAGTATTTATTTCATCTTCTCTAAACCTTCTGACAAGACGATGATGCTATTTCCCATCAGTACGAAACAATTGCTTCCCATAGTATTTTAAAAAACAGTATGACGATATTGAAGTATTTCAGCAATAATATTATAAGGAGACATCAGTATAAATGATACATATTTTTATTTGTTATATTTGAAATAGGGTAAAAAATATGAAATTACACTAACGGATGTCATAAAATCCGTAAGAAATTGTGTTTCAGTTGGATTGAGATATCTAACATTTTGTTTCCCTGAAACAGTTTGTGATGATAAACCATTTTGACTTTTTCCCAATCTACCTCTACTTCAAAGCCATAAATATTTGAGAGAAACTGTCTGTGCAGCCTGAAATGCTGAAGCACGCCTTTCTCTAGTCCCTTAGCAGTAGTAAAAACAAAAATGCAAAATAAAAATTATCCTTTTGCTGGGTGGGATTGTGCTATGTTAAGGAGAAAAAAAATATTCCCTCCAGCAGCTGTATGTCATTAAAAATTAAATATAAAAAAAGTTTATTTTGTGATGTGTGTTTTTACCCTAGAGCAGATAGAATACATCAAAGAAGAGAAAATCCTCTTGATCCCTCAAGTGTCTGAGAAAAACATAACATTCTAACAAGAGGCCCAAAACTAGTGAACATTTAAATAGTTTCTTGTAACTTTTAATGGCCCTTGGAGTATTACCGGCCAAAAAATTCCGTCATGATTTTCCACAGACTTGTTCTTGAACTTTGTTAGATACTTAATTGCTCTGTCATTTGACCTTGTCACATCTTTAAAACATTAATTGTATTAGTTGCATAAGGCATTCAGCAGTTGTAAATATCTTTTGGATTGTCAAAGGGCATATGCTATAAAACATCAATAATTCGTTGCTTATTTTTCTTCAGCTCTCTATTGATTTCATTCTCTCTGGCAAAGGTTTCATTTTCCTCTTAAGGGGAAATCCTGAATGATTCAAATGAGTACTCCCAAGGGACTTATTTAATCCACTTAATGAAACGCAAATTGTTACGTGTTTCTGAAACAAATAAACTATTAGGCTGTACAAGTCATGTCCTCTAACAGCTATAAGATAATATTTCATATGCACCAGGGAAGTGAGGAGACTTCAGCTAACTTCGTGCTGTTTTAATACTGACCTATGGAGCTAATAATCATGTTGTCCAAACCAATGGTCTCCAAACCTTTTCAATCATCAACATCTATTGGTAAAATCTTTTTGAGCACACAAGCCCAAAATACGTATATTATTTATAAATTATACATATGTACTACTGTATATTATAAAACATACATTAGAAAAGGACGGGATAGAGAGTAAATAAACGGTATTTGAAAAATAGTCTTCTATTTAATAAGGGTAAAAAATATTTTCTTCCTCCATCCCAGGGGATTGTCCCTGACGTGTGTGCACCCCCTTCAGAGACCGCTGGTCTAAACAGTGGCTGGAGGGGGCGAGTAAGAGCAGTGTGCCCCCACCGCGCCAGGGCTTACAAGATAGCGTAGTTCTCCTGCACGATCCATGCTTCCAGAGCTCTTCACATACACCGCTCCCAATCCCAAAGGACCCAACTGACCCAATCGTCAAATTCACAATAGAACTTTTGCCCTAAAGTCATTTAGGCACTTGACATACTGCTGGAAAGCCTCTGCAATCAGTCATGCATGGAGTCACAGCAATAGAACCTTGCCATACCAAAAGGGCAGATCCAGAAACGATTTCCTACCTAAATATGAATTATTAAGTAGGCAACCAGCTGAAAACATGTAACTGATCAGCTGGATGATCTTAGCACCTCCAAGAATTGCTAAGAAGAGTGTCTCCAGACTTTCTAGGGCCTCAGCAAAATAATCCAGTTCTTTCTTCGTCAGGAAGCCGGCAAACACAGCCACTGCTGACGGGGCTTCTGCCTGCGCCGCCGCCCCACCTTATCATGGCCAGAAATTATGTTATTCCTGATCAGAATTTTTTTAATTTCATTATCTGTCTTTAAAGTGTGAGCTTCGAAGTCAACAGAATAAGATTTGAAGTCATCAAGAAGTGTGAGTTACAGATATGAAAAGGGCTTTATAAAGAAAACTGCAAACAAATCCCTCTTTTATAGAGCATTCCATCTGCAGACGGTACGGCAAGAGAACATCGTTTGTATGGTGCAGTTTTTATAGGACAAAACCAGAATAAAAATACCGCCAGAAATCAAAAGGAGGCCAATACAAATCATACAATTAGCGAGCCTCTAGGAAAACAGAATTGGCTTAAAAGATGTATCTCCATTCACGTAATGCTGAAGAGGCAGGTCCTAGTTAGACAATCTCCAACAACTGCTATTGTAACATGAAAAGCTTTTTTTATCTTGGAATACTCTTTAGAAATAACCGTGGGAGAACCGATGCACTCGAGTGACTTACTTTACTCCAAATGAGCTTTTTATTGCTTTCTTCATAAAGAGGTACAGAAAAGACTAAAAAGTTTATGCCCCCTCTTGTTTATCTGAAGAACAACCTATTTCTCAACAATATTTGCTTTCTGACCAGCAAGCACACATTTTCCTTTCCCAGCTAAATCCTCGCTCTAGTCCAATTAAAAGTCACACAAGGCAAACATGAGATTGCCTACACCTACTTGCCAGACATCTTACTGGTATTTCTGTTATTCCTGCCAACCAGTTTCCTACCATTTTTCATTTGAAGGCTCAGGCAGAACGCAAACACGAGAGACATGGTTACTGAGAAAACTTCCTCGCGTTGTGTACAGATAGGCAATTAAAGGTAAAAACTCAGATATGTTTGTAACAGCAACATTTTTACGATGCAGATGATGTGCCGAACATGATTCAGTAACTTTGGGATTAATTACACACACATGCGAAGGTAGATTCACGCACCTTTTACCAAAGTGTGCTTGTCTGTGGGAGATGAGCGAGCAAGCACTCGAAGCTTTGGCCAGATTTTGTCAATCCGCTCTTGCTCAATCTGGAGGGGGGGGAACACAGGAAAAAAAACCAACCAGTAAAACTGCTAGCCCGTGATGAGCAAAATGCAAAATATATTTGCCTTCATATGTCAAGATGATTCACTTCACTCCTCAGATCTGCAACTTTTCTTCAAAAGCACGGAAAAATTGTAAGAGCCATCAATGCTGCAAATGAAGGCAAGGCCAAAAAAGGCAGTTTAGTACTACCAAAGCTCAGCTGTTGGCAAACACAGGTAAATTTGCCACAGTATCTCATCAGCCTTAGCATCTTTATGGATAATTCCACTCAGAATCATGACTCTAGATATAGGGTAGTGGAGTTTCTTAAAGCTGATCAAGCACGTTTATAATTAAAAGTGTGTTGTTCTATTCTACGCTTGAATCCAAGTTCTTCACTTCATGTTGGCACCAATAATGGCAGAATTTTCTCTGTATACCAATAGCAACGAGGACAAAGGATTCCATCAATCGATGCAAGGCGTAAAACAACTGTCCATTCATTAGTGATGGACTCAAAGAGACAGCACAGAGTTTATTTTTTTAAAGCTGACATCAGTAGCCTGTGCATTAGCTCCATCTGTTAAGAGGAGTTAAAAATCCTGCAAAGAACAGACTAAGTTATGCAAATCATTGGAGTGAGTGGATATAGCACTACATTAGATAAAGTGGCATAAAATAAAGAAATAGAGGAGCTCTCAGTCCAGATTGCATTTTTATGAGACAGACCTGCAAACTGCTGTTGAGTTTCTTCTCCTCTTTGCCAACAAACCTGCTTTTAATATGCTTGGTTTTGATTTCTTGTAGACTAGTGCTATGCACACAAAACTGAGAGTGGCTCTGCATTAGGGAAAGACTGCATTTTCAATGGTATTTTGAACTGCAAAAGGCTAGCGATAGAAAGAAGTAGCAACCTCTCCAAGTAGTCTTTACTGATATGAGGTACACATCAGTGCAGGAGAGACAACACGTCAGTGGTCTCGCTTTTTTTAAATAACGTAGTCGTAATACGTATGGATTTAGTGTATGAATTACCTCTCCCTTCTCATTTCGGATCCTTCTGTTAAACTCTTTCCCTTCAAGGCAGAGAAAGTCTTCTCCCGGATGAATGATTCCACACTTTATGGCAATGGCACGTGCTGTGTTGATGTTGTCTCCAGTGACCATGCGGACTGTAATTCCAGCTCGCTGGCACTTCCTTATGGCTTCTGGGACCTAAAAAGCAACACAACAGGAAAGAAAATTCCTCGATAAGAGACAAAATATGTCATTCCCATCAGAATATTCTGAGGCTAAGAAATTTATGAAGCAAAAAGAGAAATCATACATGTTGTGGCATATTATAGCTATCTGACTGTTACGGAACTGAGGTTACGCCACAGGCAAGACAGATCTTGTATCAAGAAGCACACAAACTGGTTTTTAGATCCGCTGCCTAAAGCTTCTCCAGACTTTAATAAAAAGGAGCGCTCTGCAGTTTTTCTGACCTTTAGCATCAAGGTACAGCATGCTGAACCTAACATACCCAACAAGCATGTAAAGATGAACTGAGAATACACATATTTTGGACAGAAAATGATCTAACTTCGGATCCAAACTCTCCTTTCAATCAGATTATCTAAAAAGTTATTCTAAATTAGCACTATTACACTAATTCATGCATATCAATACATGGATATCAAAAGGCGGAATTCCTAAATATACAAGTTTAAAATGTCATGAATAATTTACGTATTTTGAAACTGTAAAAATGAAACATGATTTTAGTCATGCTCCTTTCTGCATGAGACTAACTTTTCCTGCTGCAGAATGTAAATACCAGTGAGAGAGAATTCCGTGTGTAACAGCGTCCAAGAGATTAATGTAGCAGCTATACACTGAAACTTGGCACCATATACAGCTTATTTAAAAAAAAAAAAGATTTATGTAATTAAAATGTGTAAGAGCTAGGAAATTGATTCCTAATAATTAAATAAAGCTCTTTTAATACAATTACTTGGGTATATGAAGTCAGTACCTATAGAAAGGCTACTTATCTATAGATCAATTTCAGATGGGGAAAAAAAAAATCTATTCCCTTAAACTATATTATAATTAATGATAATTTATTAATTATAAATAAGTATCACTCTAACCAATGAGTGCTGTTTCATCATTATTATGAAAGCATTATTTCTTCAAGAAAAAAAACCAAATATTATTTGACATGGAAGAATAAGAAATGTGTTTAACACTTCGAGAACAAAATAAAAAATTTTAAGAAACAAAAAAAATACTATTTAAGAGAGGGTATCAAAATGGCTACCATAACAAAGCCTCACTAAAGCCTCGCTACATGGTACTGCCAGTGCAGTGCCGCTTGCTGATCATAACCTCTGTCATAGATACAAGTGTATTGTAGAACTCAATGTCAATTAGAGCGGATTAATCTCGCCCATTAGTACAGAAACCATTAAGAGAAGGAGCCACCACCTACAACATTACACTGTTAATTTTGTGCATTTCTAGATATTTTAATTCCCTCTACAGCTGCAAGTGCGTGACGCTGCTGAGGGCAGGACATTGCCTTTTACATGGCAACCACTGCTCTGGTCCAGCGTGGCAAATGCTGGGCTGCTCATGACTTCAGGGGGCCAGAAAGGCTTCAGAAGGCCAGAAAGACTCCACGTCAGACTGAAATTATACACCTTTAAACTATATCGTACATAACGATTATTCTAATCAGTGAATATAATTTCATACCACGTTTCTGCATCTTTATTAAAGGCAGTTGTGAAACTTGTATTTTCCAAAACGCCTCATTGAACTGACACCTAGGTGAGGATCAGACTCAGACTTTTCCCATGACCACGAAGAAAACCACCCTCAGCCTGCACCCACGGAATGTGCTGTTTGCAGAATGACTCTCTGTCAATACGGATCACAGAACCAAGAGGAAAATTAAGGGATTCCCATTTCCTTGTCTCTACTAACTGAGAATATTCTTCCCACAAGTTGTATCGTGGAAACATTATTTGGACCTGAAGCCTTTTAACATTATGAAATAGACTTCTATGGGGAACATACAATCAGATTAAATCCATTACTTAAGCAAATGACTCCTGATTTACCCATTTTCCACATTAATAATCCTGACTGTATCCCACTTGCCAATTTGGAACGCCCTTTGCATCCACACTTTAACTGTGGCGACCCTCGTGCATAGGATGTGACAGATTTAGATGACTATCTGCAAAACCAGCACAGAGGATGAACCATGAAGGAGAAAAATAAATTACAGTGCAAACAGAAAAAAAAGTCTGTTCACATAAAGTGCCAGTCCTATTAAACAAGGTCATGGGAGGGCAACCTAGTTTCTAATACATCTCAAACTCACAAATAACTGAGAAATAATTCTGTTTTCCTCTTCTCTCATTTTTTTGGACAGCTGGTGGGTGGTATCTGATTTAATACTGTGTACAGTAATTACAGTTAAAATATTGTTCATATTTTTTTTATTGCTGTAAGGAAGAAAGAGTGTTGGCAGACTGAGTGGGCAGTAGAAGCAGATATTTTCCATCAGCTTTTCAGAGCTTAAGTACACATTTTAAAATTTTCTGGTTTATCTTCTCTCTGCAAAGAAAACCTTCTAATGCATGCATGCATAAACTATCCAATGCAGGAATACCTATCGGAATCAGGTGACAAATAAATAAGTGACATTTGGAAGTGATTTATGCTCATCTCCCAGAAATAACAGACTGTAGGCGTACATTGGCAAATGAGTATAAGCCAGTACAGACTCATTAAAATCAATCCAGAAAGGCTGTCAAAATCAACAGAGAAATCTCTACAGGAACAAGACATCATCCTATTTGTTCTCGTCTTTTATATTTATCAAAGAAAAAAAAAAAACCACAAAAAAAGAGCTAAATATCAAGCAGGTAGTTGAGCGTTTGATAAAAACAGCTGCTCATAATGAATAAGCTAGTGACTGAATTAACCTAGGAATTACACAAAAGTCATGGGTGTCCAGCGGTTACACTCCAGATAAAGCTGGTCAGCTGGCTGGGTATTGTTGAATAATTCATCCAAAGCATTTCTTTTGATGTACAAAGGAAATGCAAGAAAGCTCCCAGCAATACCATCAGCAGAGATGCAGCACACTCCTCTCTGAAACCATGCTAGCATCGCATCACCGACACTGCAGGTATTCACGTATTCCAACACTCCAAGGATGCACCTGAGCAATGGGGAAACAAGGAGGCTACCATTTCGCATGTGTTAGCTCCAACCATCATCTGAGGGAAAAGGAAAATACTGAGCTTTCCCCAGGAAAAATGGGAATGTAATTTTAGGGAAGCTAAAGGCTGCCAGGATGGTGAAATTGGATTGTTTCATTGGAATTACCGGACCTATCGTTTCTGTCAGAGTAAATTCTGATATCCATGAATACCGAGAATGTTAATAAAACCGCAGTTGGAGTGCTATTTCTAATTTTTTATGTTCTTTTTTCCCCTACAGAAAGTGCTTTGAAAATTCATAAACTCCAGTGGCGACTCCAATAAGTAGGCTTAATTCTGGCAAAATAGTAAGGTCCCTTCTAACAGCTCAACATCTTACTACTTGCATCTACAATGGTGACTTCACCACTGTAGTATTACAATACTCACACTACGGCAGATATTCCATACCTAGCCAGTTTTTCTGAAATTTATGGGTTTGTTCTGGCTTGGGGATTTTTGGTTCATTTCTTTTTCCTAAGGTACTGCTACTGCTTTTTACCAATGAGTGGAGTAGTAATAATTTAAACATTGTTTTAAATGTTCTCATAATGTTATTCCCACTTTAAAACAGTGAAAAGGGACAAGGAGCAAATAAAAACAAATATCAAAGTCCCCCAACCCAACTGTAGGTATGCCCGACATTTGGTAAAATTCTGAAATTATAAACGTTTTATTGCATGTCTTGCAATGAAGTAAGAAGTGTTACTGCATACTCTGGTGTTAAACTACAAGAAATTCAATACATTATTCAAATAGTTATCTAGAAAGAAAATGTTCTCCTGCCTTCATCTTCTTTCATCCTTTACACAGAAGTCAGACTTCACCTCTTTATTTTTGGCAACACTATTCATTTTTACCTCAAGCTCCTAAGAAAATACTCCCTACGAGATGAGAGCGGTTCTCTTATAAAACACGCTCATAATAATCATCACATGAAAGGATAGTTTGCAGCTATTTTCAATAATAATGGAAATCCCACTGCTACCCATTCCCTCCGTCTGTCATAGCACACATAACCTGACTTACGGCTGTTTTCTAACAACGTGGATCATGAATCAATGTCACGAGGGAGGGAAAGAGGAGGAATTCACCGTTCTTAGCGGTCACTGACAGTTACAAACTTCATGAGTTTATATATACGCGAGCTACAGCATTAAGGGATCATTGCAGACAGAACATTTTAAGAATGTTTTTAAATTTTTTAAAGACTTGCAATGTCAGGTGTAGGGACAGATGGATTAGCAGCAAGAGACCATCTGATGACAGAAAAAGGGAACGCTGTTTATCTGGTGATTACAGAGCTAAGGAGTTTATCACACAGTTTTCACCTAAGCAAGATTTACTTTATATTATAACCTTCTTGATGCTGAAAAAAAACCCAAGAAAGTCCGTCCATTATCACGCAAAGCATAGTCACGCAGTTGTTACCGGCACCTGATAGAATTAGATCACGCTAGTTCCCAAAGTTACAGCAGTCAGAAGTATGTAAAAGCCTACTTTCTAAAGGACTCAGAGAAAAATAAATCAGATTAATTTATACTTTGGGTGTTTTAGTAAAAAGAATAATTTCCTAACATGTCTAGCATTGCCACCAAGTCTCAGTGGATCAAACACAAAGATTTAGACGTGATTAAAGAAAGATCCAGCAGTAATGTAAAATGAGACAGAAGAACAAAAAAGACAAAGATTGGTACCAAACTACTTCTTGCTGCATCAGAACCCACCCGTTTTGTGTAAGAGAAATTTGAGCTATCTTTCAACGACCTTCCTCAAAAGCAAAGCCATGGTCATTAATCCCCTACTGAAATAAGGGCAGAATGGAAGAGTGGATTTCCTGGAGCAGGAGAGGAGCGCATTGATGGCTCCCCCCACCGCGGGAGGCTCTGGGGCGGGATCCCTACCCTGCAGCCATGGCCACGCGCTCGCCGCTGAGTCAGCGAGAAAAGCACTGAAGGAAGAGAGCGGAAACGCGAAAACGCCTGCATTTTATCCTCAGCACTTTCAACTTCGGGACTTACCTCCCGTCACTGTTTCTAAACTGTAAAATGGACTTAAGTCTCCATTGTCGAGATTAATTATCAAGCACCATATACACAGGTCAGAAACAAAGTTTCTGCTTCTTAATCTGCCCTTTGTATTACCGTAGGGTGGACAAGTTTAGTAGCAGGCACGTGCTTCCAGCCTGCACACCCTATACTGATTTTCTCCATTTAGTCGAGTTGAAACTTTAGCCATGTTTTTACAAGCCATTTACATAGAGCATCCACGAAATCTGCAGCCGTTCCATGGCAAAGCTTTTCCTTGTCCAAATACAACATGAAAGGCATTTTTCCCGAGTAGGCACCAGTTACAATGTTAAGGCAGTCAGTAAAGTGGCAACTGCGTGCAGTTTCTGTGGAAAGTGAGCACACTGCAGTTATAATCACGGCAATTACAATTCCTGCACGTCTTTGCTCTACTTTCAGAGTTGCGTACCACCGCACTACTTAAAGGAATATTCTTTAGTATCTGGGAGCATAATAAAACCTCTGCTGATCAGTCCTCCTTGGGAGGATACTGCTCCTTGGGAGAAGGTTAAGTCATCTCAGTCCTGTAGTTCAAAAAGCCCTGTTTTGCTTTATTTAAATATCGGTTGATTAATAGTTGATTTTTTTTATCAAGTTAATGATTTGACTTTTTATCAAGTAAAGTCTGTTTCCAAGGCTCACTTCTATCATCTTTGACATAATTAATTAAAAAACCCCCAAAAAGATAAAAACTGCAAGAAATCTGTAGTTCAATTTACGTTCAGTTCTCCGAGAAATGCTTTAGAATTTGCTTTACCTCTGGCCTTACTGGGTCTTCAATGCCAACAACACAGATGCAAGTCAGGTCAGATAAAATGTCGTTTTCGTTGTCCCAGTCAGGCTCTGGGCTGCTGTTAAAGTCTCGGAAAGCAACACAGATCGTTCTCAGTCCATCGCAGGCCATAGGTTCAATCACTTTCTTCACCATTTCGTCTCGGTCACGTGGTCTGAAGATGCGAGGTTCACCAGCTGCATTAAGGATCCTGGAACATCTTTTTTATTTATGAAGAAAAAAAAAAAAATTAAAAATTTGATTGCATATTTGCATGACTGCTGAAAAGTGTTTCCTTGTATCAGCGTGTTTCATTCAACATTTTATTTTTCTGATGGCAAGTTTTAAATTTCTGGTGTAAATTTCTAGATTAAACGAGAAGATTCACTACTGAAATATCAGAGAATTTGTTTGTAACTTATTACAGAGGAAGCAAGAGCCCTTCATCCGTTATTTCCTCAATACTCATGTAATTAATGAGCTGACGAATTACAATAAAATTGAAAAATCCTCATTTTCCAAATGGGTTGAACGTAAAGAAGCCATTTGTAAACTACCAAATGCAGACCCAATTCTTTGGCTTGCCAATGATAAGAAAAATAAGCCAGTTTTGCAAGAGTGGGCACTTGCAAAAAAATGAGAAAAGAACAGTAAAAGCTTATACTATTAAAGTGTATCATATTTCTACCGTAAGTAGCGCATTCCAAATACCGAAATTCCCATGTATGTCTTATCAGTGTCAGGATGTTTTGCATTTTGGAAAAACACAGGAACTGATCCATCGAACTTACTTCTTCAGAACAATTTCGGAAGCTCCTTTGCTGTACATTCGGAAGCTACCGTCTGGCATTTTAATGACAGTACTCATTGACTTTCTGACAGAGTTGAACGTGTAAACTTTATAGAGTTTCTCCTCAGGGATGAGGTTCCGAACAGGCTCATAATCCTGCTTCAAATCCAGGACAAATCCCAAGAGGCCACACTCCGTCTTATTGCCCACCTGGCGAGGCAGGCCACCCTCTTTCTCTGGTGGCTGGAGAGAAGAAAATATTAGATATTAATTGCTCTAACGATAAGCAGTATGCAATGCCTTCTGAACAATTAATAACAAAGTTACAGGGTACAGTTTAAGATCTGAAACTCTACGTGTACAATCGTGTGTCTTCCGATTTTTAAAAGCTAGCAAAAAATCCCTAGAGCTTTAACAGACTAGAAGCAGCTGTTCTCACAGTGAGGAAAACTCCTCCAGACAAACACCTACATTTGCTCTCTTGCATTTCGTTACTTTTGAATTAGCTACTGGCAGTTGAATAGCTTGTGACGGTTAGGCAATACATCATTAAAAATGAAATAGCTTTCTTTAGGTTTAAAAATAATTAATTCTCATTTGTCACAAACAGAGTCTTTCCTTTTCTGGCTTGCTTAGCATTATAGTGTTTTGCCGACTTTCATGGTTATAACGGTGAGTTAAAGGAGCTTTCCTTTTTTTTTTTCCTACCAGGCATTTTTTATGTAAAAATAAATCTGCACCTAATCATAACAGTAAATCTCAACAAACAAACATTTCATTTATAAACTTTCTTGGAGGTGTAATACAACCCAAACAGAAAGTTCCTGTGTTGTCACGACTCCAGACTGAGCTAAAGTGACCCATGAATGAACTACAGACTGTCGCTAATTTAAATTTTCTCGTATTCTGTTGAATTAGCAAAATGCTGCTTAAGGTATAGTTTAGCCCTAGTTTATGGGAACCAAAAGAAGGGAAAGTCCTTTCACAACTTTATTTTGCACTGAACACAGGTTTTGATTTGACTCAAGACACAACTGTAAGTCATCATTTTCAACGTGACTTAAATTTTTGCCTCACATTTTGCAGAATTAGGACTGCAGGACTATATTCAGAATCCATGTTTAATTTCACGATAGACTTTAAAATCCAGTCTTACTTCAGAAATGGGATTCCTAAGTGAATGGAATTCCCTACATTGCCCCTCAGTGGGATGAGGGGTAATGTAGGGAATGATTAAAATTGCAACTCAGTAATCCTACTTAGATTTGAATTCTTGCAACAGCCACAAAAAGGGAAAAGGGGACCTTTAAGTAAGCATTAGCAAGTAAGTACCCCAGATAACCTCCAGTTACAGCTAGTTTAAAAAATGAAGGTCAGATAGATAATAATAGACAGGTCTAGAACTGAAATAACCAAATAAACACAGATTCTCCATGAGAATCCTCCTTCTATCACCAGGAAAATATATACCTGATGACAGATAGATTAATGTCATTTCTTTTTCAGAGAGATGCATCTGTGGTGACCAATACATAATAATCTAAGAATCTCTGTCTCGAAGAGATTTATCCTTCCAAAAAGAATTGTAACATCTTTCTTCTATACGAACCATCATTTTTACTGAGTTATATGGGTCATATTTGTGTTTCTGTGACATTTTAGCATCACTCCAGGGTCAATGTAAAACATTGACACTCAGCAAAAATGCTAATATGATATTTTAATTTTATTATACGGTATAACAACTTGCCCTGCTATAATCCCATTATACTGTGATGTAACTTCCCTCTGGATTCTCAAATTCACTTAAGAATCCCTAATTTAAAACCCAAGAGCTTGTAGTTATGTGCATCTGGAAGGATTCGTACATTCAGTGGATATGAAAATCGGTTAGGAGTCAAAAGATACCCTTTAAAACGCAGTTTTGTTTAAACAAATTAGGTTCATTTTCATGACATTGCAGGCACACGGTTCCTGAAACATGCCAAGAACTTCACGTTTCTCAAAGCACCAGCGCAAGCAACTTCACTGCCTGGGTCACGATGCTAGGAAAGGCTGATTTCTCTGTGCACATCAAATCAAACTCCTTCCATTTTAGATCTAAATCCGCAGCTATGCTTTGGTTCTCTCTGCCACTGAAGTCAGTGAATCTCACCACGGACTTAAACGGGAACGTGAGCAAGCCACTCGGAAACACACACTGGAAACCAATGACAGACATCAATTTCTTTCCATCAAAGACACAGAATCCTAGGCAACAGTCAATTTATACATGTGTTTTCATCATGACCTGGTGTGAATGGATATTGAGAAAACAAAAATCTACCCCCATTTCACCAGATAGAAAACTAATTGTTAGAGGCCTCCTAAAATTATTTTTATTTCCACAAAAAGTAGATCACACTCTCCTCTTCTTACAGTGGCCTAAAAATAGATTTCTTCCAGTGAGTATCTTCTGAATGCAAAGACGTAAGCAAGGGGAAAAAATACCAGCGAGAAGAAAATGAACAGACATTTCAGAAAGGTTTCAGTATCTTACAAGTGGCCACCTCTCTCTAGAGCAGCTGCTGTCTCCATACTCTTTGTACATTACATTATAATAAAGCATATGGTGGGGAGAGCTGGCAAGTAGCACTTCCTTTCCTGCACTGTTTCAGCTCAAAATCTATATGCCAAAACTAGTCTCCTTGCAGATTGTTCTTGACAATCCTTTGCAGAAGCTGCTGGCTTTTCAAACTTCCTGCTGTGCTGTATCTAAATTTATTTCTTGCTGACATCTGCAGTTTATGGCACCTGGAAAACAATTAAAAGGACAATCCAAAGGGGTTGCTTTTTGAATAATTAACTAGGAACAACTTCATTGACTCCTCGGAGAATGAAAGCTCTTTGACAACATATGAGAGAAAGCCTTTGAACGGTGATTTGCAAACAGGAACTTAAGTCTTTTGGAACGCTCCGTTTCCCAATGAAAGAGCTTTTGCTACTGACGAGACAGCTACATACTGTACAATCTGCTACTAGAAAGAGACTCATGCAGTATCTTCCTCCGACAGCTACTTTCCACCGATCCCTTTAAAATGTTTTCCAATATTTCTTCCCAGTCTTTATATTATTTATGTAATAATATTTCAATTGTAAGCAAATACTTGCATGCAAACCAAACTGCAGATAGATGGCAAAAAAATAGTTGCTACAACTATCAAATCAAAACAGGTTTCTAGGTCAAAGTACAGCTGTATTATTAAGGCTTAAAAATACCGACCCAAAAGCTAGTATTGACCTAATACTGAATTTGGATTACAAAAGGAATTTTCAGAATTATTTCACTGGAAAATAATTGACTAATAAAATGGGTTAAGAAGGAAGAAAGATAAAACCGTGGGCATAACTTAACGAGGTGCTTCAACTTTTAAAATTAGATGAGGAAATGATAATGCTTCCATTTTTACCATAACACTTACTAAGCCTCATTTTCCTCATTGCCCCTTTTGATGTGAGAAGAGAGGACACGGCAAGAAGATCCAAGTAGTCTTTCCAAATTAAAATTTTAGAATGGCGTATATTATCTGACGTCTTCATTTGGTTTATGTTATTCTCCTGTGTTCTACAGATTGATCTGCTCCTTCTGAATAATGATGACTGTAAATACACCAATTTTCTTAAGATAAAAAATACACTTTGCTAGAATATTATATCCGTATCGAATGCTCCATTTCAACTCTATTCACAGTAGGCAGACAGAGGAAAATACATTTTTTAAATTAAATTGCAAGAATTTTTCCCTTTATTTACTCAAAAAAAGAGAAAATGGCACAGGATGTGCAGGAAGTTTCACTGTATATTTGAACATTATAAAAATGTTTAAATTATAATACATATAAAATTTAAACTAACTGAGAAGGATGACAGCTGTCCGAGCCATGTAATATTTTTATTTTTTAATTCCCAATCTGTAAAAAGGAGAACTACTAAAAAACTATAGTACTATCAAATTGAGAAACATTCCCTTGTTACATGATTTGAGTCAATGGTTTAATGGAAGACATCTAAAGCAAGATTAAAACATACTAAATGTATAATCAAATGGATCAGCTTTTTGCAGATAGAACTTCATTCAACTATTTCAAGCTAAACCAAGACAGATTTAGAAATTACTGTTTACCTTGGAGAAAAACTTAAAAAAGAAAGGAGTGAGTTCTTTTTAGCCAAGGATTAAGAATCTAAAACTCTGTTTGACTAATTGAAGTTTTCAATTACAAATGGGAAATGGTTTCAAAAGACGTGTTGACTGAGAGTAAGAAGGCAGCAATACTAGACATCAGCTGTCCCGGTTTCCATTTGCGATTCCCCTGGGTGCTGGTACCTACAGAAGTTCAACAGCACCACTGCTTTTTCTGCCTCGGGGTATGACCATTTCCACAGATCCTTCACCCCAGCTATAATCCGGATTCTGGTTGCCAAACACCAGAAACCAATTTGCTTTATCTTCTGCTTTGTTCTTTACTCTGTTGTGAGCGTTTGTATTGTTTCCTAGCTGTTACCACCTCCGCACAACTACACAGGAACGCACATCCCTGCATGAGAGCACAACAGAAATGCAATCAGCCTGGAAATAGGCTGCAATTTTGACACGCAAAGGTTCTCTTACAGAATTTTTTTTCCCCCACTTTCAGTTATTGTTTAGAAAGCTTACTTAATAATCCTGTCTGACTTTTCTCTTCCCAAAGTGTACTGTGGAACTTTCCCTTGGTTTTACTGAACTTCTGCCCACATTAGGCTTTCAGCGCTATCCCAGTGCGTAGCATACTGCTGGCTTTCTGGGCAGAACACAACTGGCGTATTTAATTACACACGCGACTAGGATAACACTAATTAAACAAACTCCAAACATTCTATTAGAATTCTTGAAAAATCTTTTTGTAGATTAAAACAAAGAAAAACAAAATGGCAACCAAAAGATAAATTTCACTACAAATGCTTGGCATCAGCCTTATGCTGTTAAAATGTTACGAATCTGATTTCCTAAGGTCTTCAGTTAGGAATAAAAGTTGTACCTTTATATCTTGTCCTTGTATCTTGTGCAGATTCTGATCTTTGCTACCCGTGAGGACACATCTAGAGTAATATTATTGACTTGACTGATGAGGAAGAGCACAATTTGTCCTCAGACTGTATGGAATTTTAAGTAGTTTTTCACGTTAACGATTAATATGTTACCTCTGTTTAATACAGAGCATAGAAAGCAACATACTTTCTGAAAATACATTTGCTATTTTACAACCCAGAATCATCAATGCAAGGCACAGCACTGTTGAAATTCAGATAAATTAAAGTCAAAAGACAGTTTGAATTGGGGTCAGCGTAAGGGACTGAAAAAAACCCAACCAGTTAACAACTTGGAGCTGGTTGTGTAATCATTTTGGCATCCGAAGAAACAGACTGTGTTAACCTTACGTACCATTCTGATCTCTCTCACTGCATTTGAAGCCCAACATTTAAAAGTGTGAAGATTTGTTTGGGTTTTTTTAGTTCTTATGCACGCTGCTGAGCAGACTAACATAGGTGTTCCCCTTCACTTACATTATGCCTGTTCATCAGAAAGTAAAGTTCATCATCTTTTTACCTTCAGAGGATTAAAACTTTTTATACTCGAAACTGATACAGATCCCTTCCTTTATTTCATTCCAAGCTCAAGCAAAGCATTTCAATTCCAAAGAACTAGAGGTCCTCATCCCTTAAGGATGGTGAGCTTCTAAAGTCCCGACTTTGATCAGTTTGTTCCATAATGCACCATTCTTTTGGGTCCCATGATTACAAATTCATGATTTCAAAGCCTGTGGTACATTTGGCTTTAAACCAGACAACAAAAAATGTTTGTGAACCCTTCAATAGATGCTGCACATGCTCTGGTAACCAAGACTGTCTATATTTTCTAAATAGGATAGGATTTGGGTTTCACAGGCTATGTAATGGTGTTACACAGTGCTGTAGAGAAGCCAGGAAAATATTGTAGGGTGGCATGCAGTATGTTTTGAGGAATGCTAATACAGCTCATCTGAAATAATGAAGTTCTAGGCTTAAACAAGGAATTTGACTGTGAAGAGTTTCTGACAGAGCAGACTCATAGGAAAAAAAGACGACATTCACTTCTAATGGTGGCGTATATTTTGGGTCCGAGGATTATCAAGAGTATGTTTTGTAGGAAAAAGAATCAGACAGGAAGAATCAAACAGAAAGTAACGGGAGAAGGGAAAGTGTTTTTAGTAAATTCCCCCTTTATTACTAAGTTGCTCACATTTTCTTTTAATACTTCCTACATGATTTATACACTTAAACATCTCCAGCAGAGACAGGAGGACATGGAATGTTCGAATGCAAGATCAGTGGAAGGAACAGGATTAAAAGAAAAAAATATTTTTACACAGATGTGTATTGGTAATCAAGCACGTCAGCAGTACTCCCTAGCATAAAATAGTTCTAAAAGAAAGGAGTATGTAGAGAGGGAAATAATAAGTGGCTCTCATAAATAAATAAATACCTGAAATTTCACGATTGCTGCCCTGAATTGATGCATGTCCCATATTTCTATTCTGAAAAGACTGGAAAAGGGGTTACACCAGGTAGATCCTTTTGGTTCCCATCATCCACCGAACCCCAATACCCACAGCAGCTCCATTTCCTGGGAAAATGTGCGCCAAGTAAGTCACCGCAAGTTCTCACTATCTAGGCTCTAGGCACCAGCAGCCACCATCATAAGCCTATCGAAATCAAGGCAACTTATTCCAACTCCTGACTAAGAGGCACTGATTTGTTAGCCAGCCTGATACATCCCAGATCTAGACAACCTTAGACGAAAGCACTGGAAACATGTTTCAGCACTCACAAGAGATATAAAATCTGAAGACTAAAATCAGAAATGTAAACATTGTGTAATGGTAAACTTATACGTTTGTAAGTTATTACTTAATACTAGTGGCTAGTGCGGCTGCCTTCTCACCGAACCGGCTACTGTGCAGCCTCTCAATTACTACATTTAGACCTCCAAGCAACAGTAAAACTGTAGTCTCAAAGTACATTTATATTGCATGTCAAGCCTAAGTCGGGACCCCATCTTGCTGGCAGTTCAAATTATTAAAGCCGTAAGATAACCTCCGTACGTCTCATGGTTCGAGACTGGCCAGGACACCCTGCTGAGCTCAGTTACGGCATCTCAGCAAGAAACGAGCAGCAATGGAGAAGCAGCCGAAGAGATTCCCCACCACTGCTCAGACGCGCATCACCAGGCAGCTGGCACGAAGCAGGTCCTCAGACGAGCGACAGCAGTGTCTCTGGCACTGCGCCCCAGCACAGGCCCCTGTCTTGTTATTTAACAACCATTTAACCATCAGATCTGCTCAAATTTCTTAGGAAATTGGTAAGAGGAATTTTTGACTCATTACTGGATAGGGTGTAAGAAACAACATATCTGTACAGTAGCCAGAACGATGCAGTTATTAGGTACAATTGGCATAAATAGATCTACCACAACAGTTGGAGGATATTCAAATCCAGGCTTCCTGCATGAGATTAGCTCTGATGCAGGCTAATTATTTAATTTTTAGGAGGATAATTATTTAATATTTTTTTCCTATTATCTCAGACAGACCTGAAAATGATGCAACAATCTATTTAACTAATGCGATGCTGTGGTACCATGTAATTCTCATTGCTCGCACTTGAGATGGATACAAGCTTATTCAGATATAACGTTATATAAAACCAGCATTTTTCAACATCTCCTGTTGCCTCAAATAATAGCAAGGCAATAATCGTATAAAAAGGGGCCAGCTGTAATTATGTAATGTATCAGAGTGACATTTCCTCTCAACATGGCAAAGTGAGGGGAGCGGCAGTGATGTGGCTCAGCGAATACGGACTCATGCTTGTTTCAGCTCACATAACAGGAACAAGGGAAAAATGGTACTATCCATAAATTCCCCCGAGAGTGATTATGAAAGAAGATGAAATCATGCAGGAAGAACAGACTGAAAGGCTGGTGTGACAGTCTCTACTCCCTCTCTCATCGACTGCTACCTATTTTTACATTCAAAGAGAGCTAGTACTTTGCCTTTAATTTTAATAGCCAATAATTAAATTACCCTTTTAGCTTGAAGGACAAATTTACCTTTGATTCGTTTGAATAATAGAAGGATAAGGCCAAAAAATACTACCGCAAGCACGACAATGGTTTCGTCTTCTCACTAGTTGAAGGCAGAAGATGGGTGTGCCAGTCCTGTACGCACCTTTCACAGAAGTACAGAGCAGTCGAGGCTGGCAGGCACCAGCCTCCCTCTTTTGGGAGACCACCTAAGCCCAGTGCCTGGTGAAGCGGGTCCAACTACAGCAGGTCGCTCCGGTCCAGCTGGGTTTTGAATACCTCCCGGGAGACTCCACAACCTCTCTTGGCAACCACCCTCACAGTAAAACGTGTTTTCTCATGTTTAAATGGAAATTCCTGTGCTTCGATTTGCTCCCATTGCCCTGTTGCCTTTCACTGGGCACCACTGAGAAGAGTCTGACTCCATCTTTACTCCCTCCCATCAGGTACTTAGACACACTGATAAGGTCCCCCATGAGCTTTCTCTTCTCCGGGCTGACCAGTCCCCTGTTTTCTCAACCTCCGCCTTGCTTGTCAGGCACTCAGCCCCATCATCCACATCATTAATGAGGTGAAACAGCCCTGGCCCCTGACTGATCACTTGGATACACCATTAGTGATGGGCTTCCAGCTGGACTTTGTTGTCACAACACCCTGCAGCTCAGCCAGGTTTCCATCTACCTCACCGCCCACTTTTCTAGTCCGTACTTCATCAGTTTTTCAATTGACTCTCAAGAGCAGAGGATGCAAGTTAAAAATAAAGACAAAACATTTACCTTGTCTGTGCATAAATTTTCAGGCATGCAAAATGTTGACACATACGAGCCATTTGCACTATTCATAAGAGAATATTAGCCCTAGATACAAAGAACTTGTTAGAACTAATTAGAACAAAACCAGTTATTTCCTTCAGCTTCACAACCAGAGAAAAAGGGGGACAGCTATCGCAGAAGCCATATTTTAGGTAGTTAAGAAAGCTACGTTTAACTACATTTATCTATGTAATTAATTTAATTGGGCCCAGAGCAAGGATTTCTGATTTCAAATTATGAAAACATTAACTGATAACTTTTTAAAATTAATAGTAACTTTTCATAAAGTCCTGCACATGTAACTGAACAATACTTATTCTAAGGAACTAAACATTGACATGCATCTTATATGTCACAGTTCATTAGAGACTTCATAATCAAAAGACTTGCCACATGAGTTATTCCTTTTTGGTTCTCTGATTCAAGCTTTTTCCTTTTTGTAATAAATAGTCTACATTTCAAGATTAAAATTATTAAAATAGAAGGTTGGATGATTTTAATTTAACAAATAATTTTAAAAAAATCTCAATTCAAAATGACAACAATTCATGGCTGAATTTAAACAGAGGTACATGAATACACCACATTACGGTGCAAAGAATGAACTCTGCCTTGTTATGACACTACTGATTAATCATAGGTATGATTAGGATACTCCAGCCTTAGTGTTTCTAGATTAGATTAAACTGAATTTTAGAGAAACAGATTTTTCTCCACATTTTTCCCAGAAGAGTCTTGGTATATTTATTACAGTATAAGATGCTATTCCTATGTATGTATGTATGTATGTAGGAAGTTCCCTACTGTTATTGATCAAAACCATTCGTATGTTCCATTATAACGTATCATTTAATGAAAACCTGGCTCTCAAATTTTGAAAAGAATGTATTCCATTTCCAAATTTGGACACTAAAAATCTCCCGTTACATTCCCAGGGAATTCACTGGCAATTGTTAGATTTATACTAGTGCCATTCCAGCTGTGTTTAAGAGCAAAAAGAACTGTTGACAAGTAACCTATATAATCAAAATAATTAGACATAGTAATTGTTATTAACGTACTTTAATTAACAACCAATTTACTTTAAATATAGTCTAAGTACAAGGTTTCAGTTAAAGCTAGCTATAAAGAAAGAAGCAAGAGCATGCTTCTCCCCATTAACAATACCATTAGAACACAGACCAGAGCGACAATGTGACATTTCTACACCAAACTGATTAAAATTAAGAACAGATTAATGATTTTACAACTTTCTGATAATTCCTTCCATAAATTTGACAAAAGCTTGCTATATTTTCATGAACGACAAATGAGCTGAACGTTTTTCTTGAGATGCAAAAGAGAAATTGCACTTGATTGCAGAATTGTAATTGGTACCTCCATAATGACAACCCAAACATCTGCTACCTTGTTTCGGATCTATTAAACTGAGGTTTTACTGCATGCTGATATTAGACTGGCTTAATGAGTGGTGCAGACACAGAAAACAGAGACAGGAGACAAACTGAATAATGTTGAGCTGATCAGGTAGTGAAAATTTAATTTCAAGGCAGTGCCTGCAGTTTAGAAAGTATATTTCCAAATTAGAACCAATACTAGGGATCTACACGTTTTTGCCAGCATTAAAAGCATTAATACATCTATTTTAGGGCTGAAACCTCACCTTTTAGATTTGAGGAAAGAGAGATACATTTTCTTTAGTTACAGCAGTGATCTAACCAGCAATTGCACATTTGGAAAATGTCCTTTGAGTCACCGTAGTACGCACTCTAGTAATCTACCAGCACTTTTCCCCCTAGCGTCTCAAGACTTTCTCTCACCAAGGTTGCCTATGAAAACCTTATTCAATGTTTCTGAGCACGTTGGCATCAAAATTACAGTTACGTAACCTTCCTCACTTTTAATTAACGAGTTAACTTAATCAAAGTCACATTTTTTAAAAACACCTCCACTAGTAGTCCGAAGTGCTCCTTGTGCATGCTTTCTGCTAGCCAACGTACGGGAATTTCAGCCACAAAGTTGTGAAACCACACCATCTATTCCACGGTATCTAAATATACCAACTCTCACGTTAGTTTGCACAACCTTCTCTATGCTTTTTATTAATTGGAACTGGAAATGTTGTAGTGCACTGTAGACATTAAATCATCATTTTAGGCTAATGAATTGGGGAAAAAACCCTAAGCCGCGCCACTATCTGAAAAATGTGTACTGTGATAATGATCACAGTGTACAAGAGTTCAATCATCACACTAAATAACAGCAAATGCACGGCCTTTGCAAATGCACACCAAAAGCCTGGATTTCAACAAAAGAAATAGTATTTACAGGTAGCTGATCTGTGCATACAGTCTTCATTTGCACAAAACTTGCCAATACTTCAGATTTTCGACTTTTCTTCTAAATATATCTCAGATAGGAAAACTCAATTTCTAGAAAGACAGAAAGTCTTTCTCGATAAAGCAAAAATCAGTCTTAATACTCACTGCCTTTCTGGTTGCAGCACAATTACAAATAATTTGTATAGTTCAAGGCGCTAAATTTAGTAAGTGCAAAGCAAATCTAGCCACATGAAACGTAAAAGGAAGTTTTTTCATTGACTTGAGCTACTGATTGTAGCCCATCATAATTACAGATCTTCTCTGTTAATAGTCCTCATTTCCAGAGTAAGGCAAACGATTCTTCAAGCATCTATTTCTAAATGATTCTGAAAGCACTAACAGCAGCTGTTTCTCCTACCATACAAAACGTACTCCTCTTTAAATCTATACTAGCACCTATCAGCTGAAATTATTTTTAAGTTGGTTTTGGTTAGTCAGGGTTTTTTTGGGGGAGGCAAATACAGGAGCTCAAGGGTATATAATATGTTAGAGCAACACTTATCTAATATTTTCTCTGAGGGATGTTTTTTTCATGATTGGCGGGGTAACGTTTGAGATGTGTTATAAATTCAGTCCCTTGGCCAGTCCCTCTCCTTGTCAGGATGCTAAGAATGATGCTTTTGCTGGGCAGAATACCAGACTGCAGACAATTTTTATCTGATTATTCATTCAGAAGGAAATGGGACAGGAATGATGGAGAGGGTGAACATCCTGTCCTTTTTATTGGAAAATTCTCCCAGAAAAACTTGTCTCTCACCTCTTCCGAATATGTAGTCCTAGCAAAGTAGCACTGAGCACTGTCAACCCTTCTCCTTTGGAGTGAAGCATAAGGTAACTTAATACTCTGCCCACTTGCGTAAGTAGAAACCACAGAAAAATAACAATGGCATAAGAAATACGCAGTGGAACTTTTAACTTGCTCAATACTTCCACTCAGTATTATGAACGATGAGCTACATCTACTGCCCAGCACTCGTTCATCATTTCAGATGGATGAGATGTGCCACTGTCTCCATAAAGACCTGCCTGTAGCCAGCCATACTCTTTTGCTCTGCGTTTGCACTTACACACGTGAGACAGGTTTGTAACAGTGCTTATTCAAGTTGCCCAAATTTTTTAAAACTTCCTTCTGGAAGCTTCATTTTTCCATGCAAGGTGTCTGCCAAAACAGGTCTGTCATTTCTTCAGTGATGCTAAGGAACAGTATAGTTCTGACTGCGTTAAAATACTCTAGCAACCTTTCCTTTGAAACCTTTCCGTTTCCTCTGCTAGACTCCAGCTGGAAAAAGGATTTTATGTAACGGATGCTTTCTGCCTTCTGTCCATCAAAGTCATATGCCCCTGAGCAATCAGATCCATCAAAGTCATATGCCTTTGAGAAGTCGGCGCCCCTTGGAGTTTGCTCAGAATCTGTGGTTACAGTTCTTCAGAACCCATCCATTCGAGAGGTTTTTCCAGCTTATCTGGCACCATTTCTCAAAGCAGAAAGGCCATCGCTTTTGGATATCTTCCCACCCTCCCTTGTAAATAAGACAAAAATATGATTGACTGGAATGCAGAGGAGCCAAGAGCTTCACACACAGGAAGAGAAAACTGGAAGCTTGAAAGAAAAATCAATAGTGGGGGCTACCTGCAGAAGAAAGCAGGAACTAGAATTTGAAGCAGAGTTTTTACTTGCTGTATATTTAACACCAACTTTCTAGGACTAGCTGTGACGCAGAAGAAAAGAAAAAAAAATCTGGCTTACATTAAAAGAAATATAATAAATCTTATTATGTGCCATTTCATTCACAAAGGATAGCAATGCCAAGGCAATTTAAAGTCTTTTTCAAGTCTGTAAAGTAAGTCCTGCGCATTCATTGCTCTGAAATTAGCAAGATGTTTTCTGCCATATACTTCCTTGCTGATCTGTGCTATTCCAGGCATTCTGCAGTTTAGGGGGCTTTGGGTTGGGTTTTTCTTTTTTTTCCCACTCAGAGGAATAAAACACATTGGAGTTCTGAGAGTAAAAAGAAAACTTACTAAAAACGACGTAATACATATTATGTACTTATGTAACGTATATCTGAAAGAAAATTAATGTCATATTTCATTATGAGGTGATTCACCCATAGCACTGTTTCCTAATAAGCCTGTTTGTGTATCTTTGTTTGATTATAAAACCACTACCATTTTCTATAAAGTCGGTACTAAATTATCGCATTTGAAATTATTATCTTCCTGCTCCTGATGATAGAGAACAGGAAGAAAACCTACATTAAAACAGATGTGTCTGAAGTAAGTGGTTTGCACCCACTCATGTGAAAACAAAAGCTCCCTTCAGGAAAACATGCTCCCTGATAACATCCCCGACAAAGTGTTAAGGCTAAATTCCAAGTAGCACATCAATCAGCTCCAAAGCCTGATGGCTTTAACTCAGGAGGGTATCACAGGCACGAATAGAAGTACATATTAAAATCATTCATTGTGCCAACATGCTTTATTAAAAAAATAAAAAGTAGGTCCTAAAAATGATCAGACAACAATAGCAATATTTATATACCTAGATGAAAACGCTTGGGAATACCGTACAGGAAATGTGACTTTTAAAGCCTGCATTCATCAACGTGTATTTGGAAACAGCTGGCAGCGATTCCTGTCAGTGAACCATCTTATGCCAGTGCAAGAGGAGTGGAAAATACGAACATGAAAGTAAGATAACGCAAAAGAAAATCCTATGCAAGGTAATAGGATAAACAGTTGTTGCATCATAGCAAGATAAAAATCTAATTTACTCATTTTCATACAAGCAAGCAGGAAAAATAAAAAGCTAATGTGGTAAATGATATTATGGTAACAGAAAGCTTCCAAGTGTCTGTCAGTCCTGTTTATAATCTTGCAGTAATTATTTATTCCAACGGGAATAAATGGAATCTGCAGTTACCAAACTGTGAAAGCAAAGGTGGCCAGCATGGAGAAGGTTATTATTACCATGTTTTCTGCCACATGAAGAAAGTAAATAAAGAAATATCATTTAACTTGATCATAAACTTTTAGCTAGTACAGGAATAATCTATCATGCTACATCCTACATGGCAGGATTATTTCATTTATGCATCTTCTCTTCCTACGTTCATTTGTTGCTGAGGCAGGACCGTCACCCCTTTCTTTGGCAGAAAAGGAGACTTGGAACTACGGGAAAGAGTTGTCAGGAGCTGCACTCCTTCTATGGCCAAGTTCATTTACTACTACTGTATAACGAGAACTTCGGTGAAAGAAGTAGCCCTATTTGAGCGCATTTTTCTCACCTTCTCTACCACGTTGTGGGGAATCCTGCCTTGCCTCTGACAGCCCTGGCCACTAACGAAAACGGGCAGCCCCCCAGAGAGTACCCCGCTGTCAGCCGCAGATCTACCGCACAGCCCCACTCTCATCTTCCTAATGCCGCTTTGCTTAGGTCAATCCATCCCACAGACAACTGCCAAGAAGCTTTCTGGGCAGCTGATCCCATTCTACTCCTCACAGACAACTCTCAAAAAGGAGACTTTATTTAAA